>JAODAL010035243.1:0-43182 GCA_025379985.1 Phyllomedusa bahiana | reverse complement strand
CGGGCCCCCATTGTCTTTCCCCCCCTTTCCCCCCTTTTCCCCCCTGTTCCCCCCCTTGTTCCTCTCTCCCCTCCTGTGTCCCCTGCTATCTCTGTTCCTCTGGCCCCCTCCTGTGTCCCCTGCTATCTCTGTTCCTCTGGCCCCTCCTGTGTCCCCTGCTATCTCTGTTCCTCTGGCCCCTCCTGTGTCCCCTGCTATCTCTGTTCCTCTCTCCCCTCCTGTGTCCCCTGCTATCTCTGTTCCTCTGGCCCCTCCTGTGTCCCCTGCTATCTCTGTTCCTCTGGCCCCTCCTGTGTCCCCTGCTATCTCTGTTCCTCTGGCCCCTTCCTGTGTCCCCTGCTATCTCTGTTCCTCTGGCCCCTTCCTGTGTCCCCTGCTATCTCTGTTCCTCTCTCCCCTCCTGTGTCCCCTGCTATCTCTGTTCCTCTCTCCCCTCCTGTGTCCCCTGCTATCTCTGTTCCTCTCTCCCCTCCTGTGTCCCCTGCTATCTCTGTTCCTCTCTCCCCTCCTGTGTCCCCTGCTATCTCTGTTCCTCTGGCCCCTCCTGTGTCCCCTGCTATCTCTGTTCCTCTGGCCCCTCCTGTGTCCCCTGCTATCTCTGTTCCTCTCTCCCCTCCTGTGTCCCCTGCTATCTCTGTTCCTCTCTCCCCTCCTGTGTCCCCTGCTATCTCTGTTCCTCTGGCCCCTCCTGTGTCCCCTGCTATCTCTGTTCCTCTCTCCCCTCCTGTGTCCCCTGCTATCTCTGTTCCTCTCTCCCCTCCTGTGTCCCCTGCTATCTCTGTTCCTCTCTCCCCTCCTGTGTCCCCTGCTATCTCTGTTCCTCTGGCCCCTCCTGTGTCCCCTGCTATCTCTGTTCCTCTGGCCCCTCCTGTGTCCCCTGCTATCTCTGTTCCTCTGGCCCCTCCTGTGTCCCCTGCTATCTCTGTTCCTCTCTCCCCTCCTGTGTCCCCTGCTATCTCTGTTCCTCTGGCCCCTGTAGCTCGCATCCAGTGCTTGCTCACAGGCTGCTTCCCTCCTGCCTGCACGCTCCCTGCCTGTCACGTCTGCTCCTATGCTGGAATCCAATGTGTCCTGCCTCATGAAGCAGCAGTGTCTTCTCTCAGCCCTCACTGCTGGGGGGCACCAATAGTCTTTAATAAACGGCTCCTGCAATTACTGTGCCCATTCCCTCTAGTCGTGATGTGATCAGAGCCCATGTCCTTTCATTCTACCTGATGTCTGCTAGGTGTGGGACTCACAGGAGGGGCACTGAGGGGCTCGCCTCTTGGTAGCTCTGTCTCCTGGCACCTCATGGAGTCCCACACACCTCTCCCTGCCCAGTGCCCGAGGTGGGCAGGTCTTAGATGAACAGAAGCAGCCTGCCCCTTCTCTGCCAGACACAGCTCCAGCATCCAGCAGCCCTGCAACCCATCAACTCTGAGGACCCTTCTATGGATGAGGATGCGTAATGAGAATTCTCCAAGAAGCTGCAAGACTCAGGTGACACCAACCTATGGAGCAAAGGGTCAGTTCCAGGAAGGTCCCATTACCCAGTGACTGGAGAAGGTGACTGCCTGCAGGTGTGAACAGCTCCAGAGGAATCCCTTGGTCCTATAGTCATCATCATGAACGTCCAAGGTTGCTCCACGGCTCTTCTTCTGATGTCCTATGTTCTTCTGCCTCCAGGTGAGCCTTGCTTCTTTCTTTGAAACTCCAATGCAATAGTCGGATCCTTTTTTTTTTTTTTGTTGTGGAGGGCATCGGAGCTACCTGCCCTTTAACAGGGGAGCGGGTTATTATCACATAGATACAATGTATCTCAGCAGACCATGTCGAGTGCTTATCACATAAATACAATGTATCTCAGCAGACCATGTCGAGTGCTTATCACATAGATACAATGTATCTCAGCAGACCATGTCGAGTGCTTATCACATAGATACAATGTATCTCAGCAGACCATGTCGAGTGCTTATCACATAGATACAATGTATCTCAGCAGACAATGTCGGCTGCTTATCACATAGATACAATGTATCTCAGCAGACAATGTCGAGTGCTTATCACATAGATACAATGTATCTCAGCAGACCATGTCGAGTGCTTATCACATAAATACAATGTATCTCAGCAGACCATGTCGGTGCTTATCACATAGATACAATGTATCTCAGCAGACCATGTCGAGTGCTTATCACATAGATAAAATGTATCTCAGCAGACCATGTCGAGTGCTTATCACATAGATACAATGTATCTCAGCAGACCAAATGTCGAGTGTTTATCACATAAGATAAATGTATCTCAGCAGCCCATGTCGGTGCTTATCACATAGATACAATGTAATCTCAGCAGACAATGTCGAGGCTTATTCACATAGATACAATGTATCTCAGCAACCATGTCGAGTGCTTATCACATAGATACAATGTATCTCAGCAGAAAATGTGGGCTGCTTATCACTAGATACAATGTATCTCAGCAGACAATGTCGGCTGCTTATCACATAGATACAATGTATCTCAGCAGACCATGTCGGCTGCTTATCACATAGATACAATGTATCTCAGCAGACCATGTCGGCTGCTTATCACATAGATACAATGTATCTCAGCAGACCATGTCGGCTGCTTATCACATAGATACAATGTATCTCAGCAGACCATGTCGGCTGCTTATCACATAGATACAATGTATCTCAGCAGACAATGTCGGCTGCTTATCACATAGATACAATGTACTCAGCAGACATGTCGGCTGCTTATCACATAGATCAATGTATCTCAGCAGACCATGTCGGTGCTTATCACATAGATACAATGTATCTCAGCAGACCATGTCGGCTGCTTATCACATAGATACAATGTATCTCAGCAGACAATGTCGGCTGCTTATCACATAGATACAATGTATCTCAGCAGACCATGTCGGCTGCCTAGAAAGATGTGGTGGGGAGATAGCATCGCGCATTAACGCGTTTCTGACAGGGCTTCAAGCCAGATATGGCAGGTCAGAGATAGCATTGAACTCTCTATTCTGTAATCGCCTGCCCGCAAATTGACTGTAATACTTTCATTGTGTCCTTCTCAAGCGCAGACAGGTCATTCGGATGCTTTGGCCACTGAGATTTACATGGACAACGTGAAGTCACTTGTCCATTAAGACCCCGCTGTCCCTTCAGCACCATGCACAGGGCATTACATGGACCGGGGAGTACTGACTGGCAGGTAATAGCTATGCTGCCATATTGTGCGCACTCCTATATAATCAAAGTCCATTTACTCTTCTTTCAGTCACTTTGCCTTAGTTCAGGAACAGCTCTGAATTGTCCTTTTGGCCGCCTTATCACTTTTTCCTTTAGCGGACAACGGTGTTAAGCCTTTTAAAAAAGTCAATACGACTCCCCATTGTGCCTTGTGCCTCTGCTACATCAAACAAGTCCGTTCTTGGTCATGAAAAAGCCCCGAGGCCACACTTTTGGGGTGTCCTTAATGCTCAAAAAAACAACAGCATCTTAAAAGAATTTTCGCTAAGAAAACTACTAATCCCTTTTCAGTTTAAGCACTGCGTTTTATTTGCGCGAAACGCTACTTTCATTGTTTTAATAAAAAATTCATATTTGGATTCTTCTTTTTTAAAGGGAAGTGGGCAATATAGGTCTCATTTTTTTTTTTTACTTTTTTTTGGGTTTTTTGTAATTTTGAACCTTTCATAAAGGGCACAATATTGCAGTAAAGCTATTGTATGAGACTGCTGTCCCTTCAGCACCATAGCGCGCTACTTGGACAGTTCACATGAACTGAGACTGTCTGACTTGACTTCCACTTACTTTGGAGTTTAACTGAACATTCATGGTGTAAAATTGTTCCTTCAGCACAACAGATAGTGCTTAAGCCTTATAATGGAGTCATACGGCCTCCCTATTGTGCCTTGTGCACTCTGCTACATCACACAAGTCAGTTATCGGTCCATGTGAACAGCCCCTGAGGCCACACTTAGGAGCTGTCCTTAATGCTCAAAGAACAACAGCATCTTAAAGGAATTGCGCTAAGCAAGCTACTAATCCTTTACAGTTTAAGCACTGCTGTTTTATTTGCGCGAAACGCGTAGCTTTCATTGTTTCAATAAATAAGTTCCTATTTGATTCTTCTTTTTAATGGGAGATGAGCGCAATATAGGTCTCATTTTCTTTTTTACTTTTTTGGGTTTGATTGTAATTTAGAATCCTTACAGTATAGGGCACAATATTGCAGTAAAACTATTGTATGAGACTGCTGTCCCTTCAGCACCATAGCGCGCTACTTGGACAGTTCACATGAACTGAGACTGTCTGACTTGACTTCCACTTACTTTGGAGTTTGACTGAACATTCATGGTGTAAAATTGTTCCTTCAGCATAACAGATAGTGCTTACGCCATATAATAAGGTCATACGGCCTCCCTATTGTGCCTTGTGCACTCTGCTACATCACACAAGTCAGTTCTTGGTCCATGTGAACAGCCCCTGAGGCCACACTTAGGCGCTGTCCTTAATGCTCAAAGAACAGCAGCATCTTGAAGGAATTGCGGTAAACTAGTTACTAATCCTTTGCAGTTTAAGCACTGCTGTTTTATTTGCGCGAAACGCGTAGCTTTCATTGTTTCAATAAATTAACTCGTGTTAATCCGATTTTGATTCTTCATTTTTAATGGGAGATGAGCACAATATAAGTCTCATTTTTTTTTTTACCTTTTTCGGTTTGATTTTAAGTTAGAATCCTTACAGTATAGGGAACAATATTGCAGTAAAATATTTTATGAGGCTGCTAGTCTGGGTCCTTTAGACACTGCTGTCCCTTCAGCACCATGGAGCGCTACATGGACTGAGACTGTCTGACTTCCACTTTGGAGTAAGTGAACTTTCATGGTGTAACATTATACCGAGCACCTCAGTGATGTGCGCACTGTACATTGATTTAAAAGGATGCTACTGTATTGTGCACACTGCTACATAACAAAGGTCCAGTTGCTCTGTTAGTTGTGTTTTTTGCCTCCGTTCCTGTCCATTTTGACCACATTTCGATACTGTCCATGATCTGGAAGGAACAGCAGCATCTTGAAGGAATTGCTCTAAACAAGTTACTAATCCTAAACACTGCTGTTCTATTTGCGCGAAACGCGTTGCTTTCAATGTTTCAATAAATAGACTCGTGTTAATACTATTTTCATTCTTTTTTTATGGGAAATGAGCGCAATATAAGTCAGTCTCATTTTTTGGCCTTTTTGAATCATTAAAGTATAGGGCACAATATTGCTGTAACACTGTTTTATTAGGCTACTAGTCTGGGTCCTTAAAGGGGTTGTCTCACTACATTGATTCTTCTTACGTCCGTCCTGTTTTCTTGATTTCACATTGAATTCAGGGGGGTGTTTACTGGCTTCTACTAGGCTGCAGTAGAAGCCAGGTCTGTAGCTATAGCAATCAGTGCTGGCAGCCTATCAGGAGAGATGGAACAGGTCTGGAGCTCTAGCCACCAGTGCTGGCAGCCTATCAGGAGAGATGGAAAAGGTCTGTAGCTATAGCAACCAGCGCTGGCAGCATATCAGGAGAGATGGAACAGGTCTGTAGCTATAGCGACCTGAGGAGCTGATGCAGCCCATACAAGAGGGGGTATCTAGGAATAGGTAGGACACTGTTAATGGACACATACTGCAAAGTGACTTGTTTTTGCAAGATCTTTAACATAAAATCAGCAATACTTGTAATGAGACAACCCCTTTAAGACACTGCTCTCCCTCCAGCACCATGGAGCGCTACTTGAACTGTTCACATGGACTGAGACTGTCTGACTTCCACTTTGGAGTAGCTGAACATTCATGGTGTAACATTATACCGAGCACCTCTCAGTGGTGTGCGCACTGTACATTGATTTAAGGTGATGCTGCTGTATTGTGCACACTGCTACATAGCAAAAGTTCTGCTACTCTCATCTGTTAGATTTTTTGCCTCCGTTCTTGTCCATTTTGACCACATTTTGGAACAGTCCATGATCTTGAAGGAACAGCAGCTTCTTCAAGGGTTTGCTCTGAACAATTTACTGATCCTTACAATAGAGGGCACAAATGGCAATGCAACTATGTTATTGGGCTACTTGTTCTGGGCAAGCTCCTTAAGACGCTGCTGTCCCTTCAGGACCATGGACACCGACTAAGATCGCTCACTAGGTGCTTCATGCGCTTTGTGGTCATGCATTGATCTGCGGGTGAACTTGATAGCCTCTCTCCATGGACCCTCAATGAGGTCCTTGGTCTGTGGATGAACGTGGTAGCCTCTCTCCATGGACCCTCAATGAGGTCCTTGGTCTGTGGGTGAACGTGGTAGCCTCTCTCCATGGACCATCAATGAAGTCCTTGGTCTGTGGATGAACGTGGTAGCCTCTCTCCATAGACCATCAATGAAGTCCTTGGTCTGTGGATGAACGTGGTAGCCTCTCTCCATTGACCATCAATGACGTCCTTGGTCTGTGGATGAACGTGGTAGCCTCTCTCCATGGACCCTCAATGAGGTCCTTGGTCTGTGGTGAACGGGTAGCCTCTCTCCATGGACCCTCAATGAAGTCCTTGGTCTGTGGATGAACGTGGTCGCCTCTCACCATGGACCATCAGTGGAGTCCTTGGTCTGTGGATGAACGTGGTAGCCTCTCTCCACGGACCATCAATGAAGTCCTTGGTCTGTGGATGAACGTGGTAGCCTCTCTCCATAGACCATCAATGAAGTCCTTGGTCTGTGGATGAACGTGGTAGCCTCTCTCCATGGACCCTCAATGAAGTCCTTGGTCTGTGGATGAACGTGGTAGCCTCTCTCCATAGACCAGCAATGAAGTCCTTGGTCTGTGGATGAACGTGGTAGCCTCTCTCCATGGACCCTCAATGAAGTCCTTGGTCTGTGGATGAACGTGGTAGCCTCTCACCATGGACCATCAATGAAGTCCTTGGTCTGTGGATGAACGTGGTAACCTCTCTCCATGGACCAACAATGAAGTCCTTGGTCTGTGGATGAACGTGGTAGCCTCTCTCCACGGACCATCAATGAAGTCCTTGGTCTGTGGATGAACGTGGTAGCCTCTCACCATGGACCATCAATGGAGTCCTTAAAAGGTTATAACCTTCCACATCAAGGAGAGATGTTCCCCCTTCTAGGACTAAGACGATCTTCCTTCCACATAGGGGGTAATTGGACTTTCATGATGTAAAATGATGCTGCCATATTGTGCACACTGCTATATAATTAGTGCTGTTCCTCTCATCTGGTGGTCAGTTTCGCCTCAGTGCTTGTCCAATTCTTCAGTTTGGCCCCACTAAGGAGCTGTCCACGGGGCTGAAGGGGCAGCTGCGTCTGAGAGCGAGCGGCTGTGCTACCTTGTGCACTATATCGTGATAGTCCAGTTACTCTCTGACCACCTACGTCCATGCAGATCTCCATGGTAACAGTCCTAGAAGCCGTCCATGGTGCTCACGGCACAGTATATGGTATTAGAGACCCTAGAACAAGTAACTAACCCCAATAAGCTAGTTTGCTGCTATATCGTGCGCTCTACTGTAAGATTTGATCTGTACAATATATGTAAGACCCTTATTTTCTTTGCACCATATACAGCTCCTAAGTGTGGCCAAAGAGAACAGTAACCGCACTTTCATCAAATAGTAGAGTACACAACACAACCATGGGAAAGCTACACGACTGTCTGGAAAAGCTTAATCACTTGTTCCTTAAAGGGGGTTTGCTCACTACGGGGATCCTGTTTTTTTTTGGGGGAAAGATTTTTCCAAAAAAAAGTCACTTTGCAATTTTGGGGTCCATTACCAGTGCCCCCCAAAACCTATTCCTAGATCCCCCCTTCTTGTTGGGCTGCATCACTCCTAGGTCGCAAAAACTACAGACCTTTTTCAATCCCCTGATGGGCTGCCAGACGGTTGCTATAGCACGGACCTTTTGATCTTTCCCCTGATAGGTTTTCCCAAAACCCCACGGTTGCTAAGCAAAGACCGGGTTTTTTTCTCTCCTGATAGGCTGCCCCAGCACGGTTACTATAAAATACAAATCTGTTTGATCTCTCCTTTTATGGGCTGCCAGAAACTGTTGCTATAGCTACAGAACCTTGTATCTTCCTAAGGCTGCCAGCACTGTTTTATAGCTAACAGACCTGTTCAGTCTCCCCATGATAGGCTGTCAGCCTGGTTGCGCTCAGCTTGTTCCATTATTCAAGTTTGGCCCCACTAAGCAAAGCCTGTCCCATGGCTGAAGGGGCCAGCGCTGGTTGTAAAGCTAGCCTGTGCTACCTTGATAGGCACCAGCATGGTGATAGTCCAGACTTTCTCTCCCCTATGTCCAGCAGGATTCTATAGCTAACTTTCAGTCTCTAGAAGGCGTCCAATGGTGCTTCACGAGACAGTATTTTTTTTAGAGACCCTAAACCAAGTAACTGGAGCCCAATAAGCTAGTTTCTGCTCCTAATGTGGGCGCCACACTGGTTTCTATAGCTTACAATATCTGTTGACCTCTTATAGGCTTCCTTTGTGCACACAAGCCCAGCTCCTAAGGGGGCCAAGAAGAAACAGTAACCCGCCTTTCTCTATGATACTGCCAGCACTGGTTTATAGCTACAGAACGCTGGAAAAGCTTAATCACTTGTTGCTTATAAGGCGTGTTCAGTCCCCTCCTGATCGCTGCCAGCACTTGTGTTAAAGACTTGCAAACCAAGTTCACTTTGAAATATGGTCCAGTACTGGTTGCATACACATTCCTGTTCTCCCTCTCCTGATAGGGCTGCCAGCCCCTGGTTGCTATAGCTACAAAACCTGTTTACTCTCTCCTGATAGGCTGCCAGCACTGGTTGCTATAGCTAAAAGACCTGTTTTGATCTCTCTTGTTTGGCTTCCAGTACTGGTTACTATAGATACAGACCTGTTTGATCTCTCCTGATAGGCTGCCAGCATTGGTTGCTATAGCTACAAACCAGTTATCTTTCCTGATAGGCTGCCAGCACTGGTTGCTATAGTTTACAGACCTGTTCATCTCTCCTGATAGGCTGCCCAGCACTGGTTGCTATAGCTACAGATCTTTGATCTCTCCTGATAGGCTGCCCAGCACTGGTTGCTATAGCTACAGACCTGTTCTCTTTTCCTGATAGGCTGACCAGCTGGTTGCTATAGCTACAGACCTATTTCATCTCTCATGATAGGCTGCCAGCGCTGGTTGCTATAGCTACAGACCTATTTGATCTCTCATGCTAGGCTACCAGTGCTGGTTGCTATAGCTACAAACCTGTTTCTCTCCTGATAGGCTGCCACGCTGGTTGCTATAGCTACAGACCTGTTTGATCTCTCATGATAGGCTGCCAGCACTGGTTGCTATAGCTACAGCCCTTTGTTTGATCTCTCCCTGATAGGCTGCCAGCACGGGTTGCTATAGCTACAAACCCGTGTTTATCTCTCCTGATAGGCTGCCAGCACGGGTTAGCTAAAGCTACAGACCTGTTCAGTCTCTCCTGATAGGCTGCCCAGCACTGGTTGCTATAGCTACAGACCTGTTTCTCTCTCCTGATAGGCTACCAGCTACGGTTGCTATAGCTACAGACCTGTTCGTCTCTCATGATAGGCTGCCAGCGCTGGTTGCTATAGCTACAGACCTGTTCTCTCTCTCATGATAGGCTGCCAGCACTGGTTGCTATAGCTACAAACCTGTTTGATCTCTCCTGATAGGCTGCCAGCACTGGTTGCTATAGCTACAAACCTGTTTGATCTCTCCTGATAGGCTGCCAGCGCTGGTTGCTATAGCTACAACCTGTTGTCTCTCCTGATAGCTGCCAGCACTGGTTGCTATAGCTACACACCTGTTTGATCTCTCCTGATAGGCTGCCAGCATTGGTTGCTATAGCTACAAACCTGTTTGATCTCTCCTGATAGGCTGCCAGCACTGGTTGCTATAGCTTCAAACCTGTTCAATCTCTCCTGATAGGCTGCCAGCACTGGTTGCTATAGCTACAGACCTGGCTTCTACTGCAGCCTAGTAGAAGCCAGTAAACACGCCCCTGAATTCAAAATGAAACCAAGAAAACAGGACTAAGGTAAGATGAATCAATGTAGTGAGACAACCCCTTTAAGGCCATGGTCAGTGCCTAAGTGAGGCTAAAATTTATAAATGTAATCTAGCACCGCTTTTTTAAATTTTTTTTTAATCTTCGCGCTTTTCAACATTTAAAAGTATTTAAATAAACGGTGCACACACAGCGCTGTCGCGTTTGGGGCTGAGAAAAAACGATTTTCAAATAAATGGTAACCGAACCTTAAAGGGGTTGTCTCACTACATTGATTCATATTACCTCAGTCCTGTTTTCTTGGTTTCATTTTGAATTCAGGGGCATTTTTACTAGCTTCTACTAGGCTGCAGTAGAAGCCAGGTCTGTAGCTATAGCAACCATGTGCGACAGCCTATCAGGAGAGATTGAACAGGTCTGTAGCTACAGCGATCAGTGCTGGCTGCCTATCAGGAGAGATTGAACAGGTCTGTAGGTATAGCAACCAGTGCTGGCAGCCTATCATGAGAGAGAGAACAGGTCTGTAGCTATAGCAACCCAGTTGCTGGCAGCCTACAGGAGAAAAGAACAGGTCTGATAGCTATAGCAACCAGCGCTGGCAGCCTATCAGGAGAGATGGAACAGGTCTGTAGCTATAGCGACCAAGTGCTGGCAGCCTATCATGAGAGAGTAACAGGTCTGTAGCATATGACCTGGAGCTGATGCAGCCATACAAGAGGGATATCTAGGAATAGGTAGGAAACTGTTCAAGTGGACACATATGCAAGTGACGTTTTTGCAAGATCTTTAACATAAAAAGTAATCCTTGTAGTGAGACAACCCCTTTAATGATATAGAGGCATTTACAGGATAATGGCAGTGAGAAAGCAGCCACCGTATTATAAGGTTTACTCACTCGTTTAAGTCGCGACTTTCTCTTCAATTTCAAAATAAGGACGATTTACAGGGACCGCCAGTCAGATGGGATTGTTCATAGATTTACAGGGACTGAAGAGAACAGACTTTAAGATAGGAGTGATTGGAGTTTAATAGGGTAGCATTCCCATGAATTACGCAAAGCAGCAAAAGACTTCTAACGGGCTGTATCTTCAGCACCATGGGCAGCTTCTAAGTGGACTCTTCACAGAGAATAAAATCACTGAGCGGAACCGACTTGCAGATCGAAGGAATTGCACTTTCATGCATCGGTTGAATTCACACTATAACGGCAAGGGGCGAGTATACGATTTTCTTTAAGACGTTGATAGCCCTGAACCATCATGCACAAAGCCTAAACCAGTATAAAACTTGAAGCCTGTAACCCAGCACCTCTTTCAAAAATATTCACACTTATTTGGTCTATTAAAGTATTTACATAAAATCGGGCAGACACAACTCTGACGCGTTTCGAGCGTATATCGCTCTTAATGAGCTTATTCACCTAGATTAATAGGGACTGAAGAGAGCGGACTTGCAGATCGAAGTAATTGGACTTTCATGAATCAGTTGAATTCACACTATAACGGCAATGGGCAAGTCTTCAACGATTTTCTTTAAGACCTTGATATCCCTGAACCATCATGCACAATGCCTAAACCAGTCTAAAGCATGAAGCCTGTAACCCAGCACCTCTTTCAAAAATATTCACGCTTATTTAGTCAATTAAAAAGTATTTACATAAAGTTGTGCACACACAACCCTGACGCGTTTCGAGCGAATATAGCTCTTAATGAGGCTGTTCACCTAGAGCAGGCATCCTCAAACTGCGGCCCTCCAGCTGTTGGGAAACATCATGCATTTATATAACTAAACGTGGGAAGAGGGGAGTTTATCCCCCCAACAGCGGGAGGGCCGAGTTTGAGGCGCCAAACCTAGTTAAAATGGGGCCGGAGAGAGCGGGGTGAAATCGAAAGTATTTGGGGACTTTCAGAATCGGTTTTTGAATTAAACCAATAACGGCAATGGGCAATCTTAAAACGATTTTTTTTAAAAGACCTTGAATCCCGTAGCCATCTGCACCCAAGCTAAAAAATTCAAAACTTGAACCCTGAACCCCAGCACCTCTTTCAAAAATATTAACTTATTTGGGTTTTTTAAAAGAATTTACATAAAATCGGGCAGACACAACTCTGACGCGTTTCGAGCGTATATCGCTCTTAATGAGGTTATTCACGTAGATTAATAGGGACTGGAGAGAACTGACTTTCATATATGCATATAGCGGTGCATGGACTTTTGTGATATAGTGGCAGTCACAAGATGACCCCAATGAGAAAGCAGCAACTATCTTACAAGGTGTAGTCACTGGTTCTTTAAAACCCTGCGCGGTGGACAGCTCCTCAGTGGCTGATGTGATTGTTCACATAGGTTTACGAGGACTGAAGAGAACTGACTTGCAGATAGGATTACCTGGACTTCTATGATATAGTAGCAGTCACAAGATAACAGCAATGGGTAAGCAGTAGAACTGTCTTAGGCACTAGCACTCTAAGACACTGCTGTCCTTCAGCAGCACCATGTACTCCTTAATGCAACCAAAGGGACTGTTTACAGAGATTTACAGGGATAAAGATGAAGTGACTGGAAGATAAGAGCAGGATTTCCATCCTGTAGTAAAGTGCAGAAGATAACCGCAATGGGCAAGCAGCAGAACCGTCTGAGGCTCAGCCACTGTTTAAGCCGCTGCTGTTCCTCAGCATCATGGACAGCACCTTAATAAGCGAGTCTAAAACTTGTAACATGTAATCCAGCACCTCTATAAAACCTAACAACACCGAATGTAGTTTCCCCCATTAAAGATACTGTCTTACAGAATATCGTCACATACAAGAACCGCAGCGCGTTTTCTAAACATTCATTAACTCCCCTGCTGTTCCTTCAGCATCATGGACAGCGCCTTAAACGAGTCTAAAACCTGTAACCTGTAATCCAGCACCTCTATAAAACCTAAACACCGATGTAGTCCATAAGATACTGTTCTTAGAAAATCGTGCACACATGACGCAGACGCGTTTCTAACGTTTTAAGCCGCTGCTGTTCCTTCAGCATCATGGACAGCGCCTTAATCGAGTCTAAAACCTGTCACCTGTAATCCAGAACCTCTATAAAATCTAAATACCTATGTCGTCCATAAAAAAAAACTTTTCACATAAGATCGTGTACACAGGAGACAGACGCGTTTCTAAAGTTTTAAACTGCTGCTGTTCCTTCAGCATCATGGACAGCACCTTAATAAGCGAGTCTAAAACCTGTAACATATAATCCAGCACCTCTATAAAATCCTAAACGCCTATGCAGTCCGTAAAAAAAGATTCACATAAAATCGTGCACACAGGACACAGACGCGTTTCTAACGTTTTAAGCCGCTGCTGTTCCATCAGCATCATGGACAGCACCTTAATAAGCGAGTCTAAAACTTGTAACATATAATCCAGCACCTCTATAAAATCCTAAACACCTATGTAGTCCGTAAAAAAAGATTCACAATAAAAAATCGTGCCACACAGGACAACAAGACCTTTTCTGAGTCAATCTCTAAAACGTAGTTAAGCCGCTGCTGTTCCCATCAGCACTCAATGGACAGCCACCTTAATAAGCGAGACTAAAACTTACGTAACAACAATAATAATCCAAGCGCACCCTCTATATCAAATCCCTAAACGTCCTATGCAGCTCCGATACAAGAAAACTGTTCGACAATAACATAAATCGTCTCGCACGACATGTGACGATAAGACGACGTTTTGCTAAGTAAACGGGGTTTTAAGCCGCTGCTGTTCCATCAGCATCATGGACAGCGCATTAACAAGCGAGTCTAAAACTTGTAACATATAATCCAGCACCTCTATAAAATCCTAAACACCTATGTAGTCCATTAGAAACTGTTCACATAAAATCGTGCGCACGGGACGCAGACGCGTTTCTAACGTATGTCGCTCTCCAAGCTGAGACAAAGACGGTAATTACATAGAATTTACAAGGAGATGGTACGTAGAAGGGACTCTGCAGATAGATTTCAAGTTACCTGGCTCTTTCGCTGTATTATAGTTGTATGTTTATAAGATAAGGCAATGAGCAAGCAGTATGCTGTGTTAGAAGGCGCGGACATTTTTTGTTCCTTTAAGGCGCTGCCGTCCTTTAGCATCATAGACTCCTTAATGCAGACAAAGCGACTGTTTACAGGGATAAAGGAGCAGGTGACTGTCAGATAAGCGAGCAGAAGCCTTTTAAGCTTGGTAAATGTGCAGGAGAATAAAGCAATGACGAGGCAGCAAATCCCCCAAGCGTGTGTAGGCTCATCAGCAAACCGCGACACTGTCTGATCGAAAGGTCTTGAGAGATTTCCGGCGGACTGAGAAGCTTCGTTCAGAATAAGTATGTGCTGAGCATAGTTGGACACGCGTACAGGACAATTGCCAGGTGCTGCTATAGATAGCTAGAGCCGTTTTATAATGGGCCTGTCATCGGGGTCTCCAGATGTGGAAGGTTTTAACCCTTTATGGGCTTCACTTGAATGGACCGAGTAGAGAGGTAGGCTACCACGTTCATCACCACCCGTAGACCGAGAGTACCTCATGATGGTCGCATTGAGAGAGGCTACCCACGAACGTTACATAAAATATACCACAGACCAAGGGCTTCATTGACTGGCTCCATGAAAGAGGCTACCACATATCATTGCCACCAGACCAGGGGACCTGCATTGCGATGGTCCACCTGGAAGAGGCTAACCACCGTCATCACAGACCAAAAGACCTTCAAAAATTTGCATTGATTCGTGGCAGAGAGGCTACCTAACGTCATAGCACCCACAGCACCAATGGACTTCATTGAACACATGTTCTATTGAGGAGAGGCCTATGACCACGTTCATAAACAACCACCAGACACAAGGGACTTCAATTGTTGGACCATGCAGAGAGGCTACCTCGTTCCATCCACAGAACCCACAGGCAGCTTCTTCAATTTAGGGTCCTGAAATGGAAGAGAGGCTATCCACCCACGATCATCCACAGACCAAGACCTCCCATTTGATGGGTCGCATTGCAGAGAGGCCTACCACGTTCATTCATCCAGTACACCACATTAAGGCGATCCAAGGACTGAGATCATTGATGGTCCATGGAGAGAGGCTACCACCACTTACATCCACGGACCATCCAAAGGACAATCATTTGCACTTGGTCCAGTGGGAGAGAGGCTACCACCGTTCATCCCCACCAACCAAGGACTTCAAAGATGGTCCATGGAGAGAGGCTACTTCACTGTTCATCCACCAGACTCGAAAGACTCCATTTGGAGGTGTCCATGGACGAGCTAGGCTAAGCACACACGCGATTCATTTAGCACACACCACAGACCAAGGATCAGTCATTGATGGATACCGGTAAGGCAGAGATGCTATGGACAACAATTCAACCCCACGATTCTATCCTTCACCAGAGACCCCAAACAGAGCACATCCATTAGAGGTGTCCGCAACGGAGAGAGGCTAACCACGATTTCAATCGCCCATAAACCCAAGGACTCTCATGATGGACCATACCCTGCATGAGAGGCTACCACGTTCATCCACAGACCAAGCGACTTCATTGATGGTCCATGGAGAGAGCGAGCGACCCACGTTCAGCCACAGACCAATTGGACTTCATTGAATGGTCCATGGAGTAAGAGGCTCACCACGGTGTCATCCACCAGATACCCAAAGGGACCCTACTCATTGAAGGGTTCCAATGGAGAGAGGGCTACCACGTTCATCCACAGACCAAGGACTTCATTGAGGGTCCATGGAGAGAGGCTACCACGTTCACCTGCAGATCAATGCATGACCACAAAGCGCATGAAGCCAGGAGATGATGCGACTTGTAGTCCCATTACAGCAGATGGAGACCTTCAGTACATTTCTAAAACTGGAAAAACAGGGTAATAAGGGTGTCATGAGGAATTTCTGGTCCAAGTAACAGAACAGCTCTCAATAGATTAGCAGGGTCCTGTCTTGCAGAAATTAATGAGAAGCCAGGTTCCCGGCCGACGCAGGTGCAGTGGAGCGGAGTTTGTCATTTACCATAAATCGGGAAGATTTCGCAATATAGTATTTAGGGGGGTGTTACTATTCGGTTTGTAATGTGTAGATGTACCGTGGACAGCGCCTAAGGGAGTCTGAAACTTGTAACATGTAATCCAGCAGCTATATACGATCTTCACACTTTAGTCCATTAAAAACTATTTACATAAAATAGTGCGCACAGAATGCTGACGCGTATCAAACGTACGTCACTCTTAGTGATGCTGTTTACATAGAGAGCTATAGGAACTGAAGGGGATCGACTTGAAGAATAAATAGAGCTTTGCTAAGGCCTTTAGGGGAGTCTAATCGTGTCACGAGCACTGGCTGAGATACCAGAAATGGCGAAAAGGCCGCCAAAACACAGTTGCCTGCGTCCCACTGCACTTCATCGACAGCATTAGTGAATCTTTCCCCCACAGCAGACCACTCTACTTTCGTCATCACTAACGAAAGGCAAACTCATTTCTTTCCCAACCCAATATAATGGCAAGATAACGGTTAGGTTGAGAAAAATCCAACATCTCTCACCAAGATACTTAACCAAGGTGTCAATAATCGCAGACACTTGCCTCCAAAACTCATGATGAATCCTCACCTCGCAGTAACAGAATGATTTGTCCTATTATTTGCAGGAAAAAATAAGAATAAATAACCTAGTCTCCCCCTAACGGCCACCGCGCAGTAGGTACGCAGTGGAAGCTGTAGTTGTGTCCATTTAACCACTAATTAGGGTGCTTTCACACGGAGTGTTTTTGGTGCAGGAAGGCACAGTAATTAATGCTGTACATTACTGCACAAAACGCGTCAGCCGCATCAAAAACGCACCATATGAAAGCACCCTTATGTTATTCAACAGAAAATGACTGCATTACTCCCGAACAACAAATTCGGCTCTGCTACATCAACTGGTTATTGATACAGCTCTAGACTCCAGTGATAATTTGGGGCAGTGGGGCTTTACTGGTGTCCTACAAAACTTTGTTGGAAACCTCATTCATAGGGGTGGTTGTTAGTGCAGGTTACCTATACTGGGATATATGTGCAGATGTGGGGGATGGAAAGCTGTTGTCCTGGCCAGAGAATTCAGGCTCTGTGGCACTCTAACGCCGGTTAGTATGACTGTAATGTTGCAGAGATGTTAGCAGAGATGAGTCTTGGCATTTGCGTAACGAACACAACGCAACACACCACCCCTCTGCTGACCATAACTAAACCTGCTCAGATGCATACAGGAGTTAGCTAACCAAGGGATAAAGTACCAGGCTAGGAAGCTCTTGGGCCAAAGTAGCCCTACACGATCAATGAATGTGCTGTCCCCGCCGTGTGTCTGCTGGGGCTGGGGCTCGCTGACCCCCCTGTGACCTGTGTGGCGCTGGGTGAGCTCCAAGGCTGATCGTACCTGACCGGACCTGTGTGTCCTCGCTGGCTGTGCAAAGGCTAGCTGTCACCGAAACCGATCCAGGCTCCAGATGTGATAACTGTGGCTCGGGTAGCTTGCTTGTCCCCCCTGTGTCTTGGCTGGGGGACTGACTGTCCCCGACGCCTGTGTCTGCCGTGCGTGGGGGCTCGCTGTCCCCAAACGAACCTATGTTTGTCGTGGGGACCTCGCCTGTCACTCCCATAGTTGACACCTATGGGGCTTGGGGCGTCGCAGTCCCCCCCCTGCCTGTGTCTGTAGGGGAGGTGCTGTCGGCTGTCCCCCCTGTGTCTGGGGCTGGTGGCTCGCTGTCCCCCCTGTGTCTGTGTGGCTGGGGGTCACTGTCCCCCCTGTGTCTGTGTGGTTGGGGGCTCGCTGTCCCCCCTGTGTCTGGGGCTGGGGGCTCGCTGTCCCCCCTGTGTCTGTGTGGTTGGGGGCTCGCTGTCCCCCCTGTGTCTGTGTGGTTGGGGGCTCGCTGTCCCCCCTGTGTCTGTGGGTTGGGGGCTCGCTGTCCCCCCTGTGTCTGGGGCTGGGGGCTCGCTGTCCCCCCTGTGTCTGTGGGGCTGGGGCTCGCTGTCCCCCCTGTGTCTGTGGGGTGGGGGCTGCTGTACACATGTTATATTGATGCTCCGCCGCCCCCTCATTTCTGCTTTCACATCTTCAGTGCCCGGAGGTTGTTGGTTTAATAAGAACCGATTATTCCTCATTTTCATCCGGATCCGATAACGGGGGTGGCAAGAAACTGAGAGCCCAGCATCCACGAAGGGCATGAGACCCCCCCCCCCACCCTACTGAAGGCATGAGACCCCCCCATACTGAGGAGAGGAGACCTCCTACAAATGACATGAGACCCCCATACAGGGGAGAGGAGACCCCCCCCCATACTGATGAGGAGACCCCCCCCATACTGATGAGAGGTGACCCCCCCACCCATACTGAGAACATGAGTCCACCCCCTACAGAGGAGAGGAGACCCCACAGTGTTGTAATCGCATGGGATAAAAAGCTGTAACAGAGCTGCAAGTATTGAACCTGCGAGCCCACAGAGGAGTGGAGGCCCCTTAAATAGATGAGATGCCCCCTACCTAGAAGAGGAGACCCCTATAGAGATAAGATCTGATCCCGGGATTCGCATGGGATGGGAAGCCGTAGCATAACTGCAAGGAGAGAGACTGAAAGACCACCACCACTGAGATAAGACCCTATATATAGGAGAGAGAAGACCCCCTATTGAGATAAGAGCCCTTATTTAGGAGATGAGACCCCCTATTGAGTAGGGAAAACCCCAATCGGAGGAGATGAGGCCCCAGACTGAGTGTCTGCTTGGTGACAGCCGGGGACCTGTCGCAGGGGGAGGTTAAATGTCGCAGTTTCATTCTATGGATTTGATAGATTCCACAGATTTATTGATGGCTCTTCCTGCCCCCAAAGGAGCTGACACTCTAATACCCAATGGGGCAATTTCATTGGATTGAATGGATTTCTAGAATCCTCTTGGAGACCCCCACCCGGCCCCCCCAGGAGTCCATCTCCGCCCCCCCCCACCCGCCCCCCCAGGAGTCCATCTCCCCGGCCCCCCCCCACCCCCCCCCCCGGGACCCCATCTCCGCCCCCCCCACCCTCCCCCCCCCCGGGAGCCCCATCCCCCGGCCACCCCCCCCCCTTTCCCCCCCAGGGCCCCATCCCCGGGCCCCCCCCCACCCTGCCCCCCCAGGAGCCCAAACTCCGGCCCCCCCACCCTCCCCCCCCAAAGGATCCATTTTCCCCCAAACCCCCCCCCTTTCCCCCCCAGGAGTCCATCTCCGCCCCCCCACCCTCCCCCCCCCCCCAAGGGTCCACCCTCCGGCCACCCCCCACCCGGGCCCCCCCCCAGGACCCCCATCTCCCCCCCCCCACCCCTCCCCCCCCCCCGGGAAATCCATCCCCCGGCCCCCCACCCCACCCCGCCCCCCCCAGGAGCCCCATCTCCGTCCCCCCCCCCGCCCCCCCCTTCCCCCCCCCCCCCCCCCCGGGAGTCCATCCCGGGCCCACCCCCACCCTGCCCCCCCCCCCAGGAGTCCATCTCCGGCCACCCCCACCCTGCCCCCCAGGAGTCCATCTCCGGCCACCCCCACCCTGCCCCCCCCCCCAGGAGTCCATCTCCGGCCACCCCCACCCTGCCCCCCCAGGAGTCCATCTCCGGCCACCCCCACCCTTCCCCCCCCCCCAGGATTTCCTCTCCGCCACCCCCCCCTTTTCCCCCCCAGGAGTCCATCTCCGGCCCACCCCCCCCCCGGCCCCCCCCGGGGAGCCCCATCCCAGGGCCACCCCCACCCTCCCCCCCCCCGGGAGTCCATCCGGCCCCCCCCCCCTTTCCCCCCAGGAGCCATCTCCCACCCCCCCCCTCCCCCCCCCCCCGGGAGTCACCCTCCCCCCCACCCCCACCCTCCCCCCCCAGGACCCACCCCCCCCCCCCTCCCCCCAACCCCCGGGGCCCCCCACCCTGCTCTCTGTTCAATCAGACATGGAGCTGGAGATCAGGATCTGCCAGACATTGCCTCCTCAAGGGGCGGGGCGGGTTTCCCTCCGGGGGGATCCCTGCCCCGAGGCCCCAAAACCTCCAATTGTCCATTTGGGTTCTGGTGTTTGTGGTACTACAACCCCAACCCCGGGTCCGCACACCTCCTGGTTTTGGAAGCTGAAGCCGGGTTTAAAAGGGGGATAAAGGTCAATTCCTTTCCAGGTGGCAGAAACCACAAGGAACCTTCACTGAAAGCTTCAGGGCGAGGAGAACACAGACTTTGCTTCATTGCTTTCAATGTATCCTTAAAGGGGGTCTCCAACCAAAGCCCTCTTCACCTAGACCTAAGGGGAGCAATGTAGGTTCTGTAGCTCTGACCACCACCAGGGTCACAGATGAGGGTGCAGTGGTCTTCTCGAGTATCTAAGGACCCTGAGGAGCACTGACCTCAATGGAAGGATCCAGGAGTCCTCAGACTAACCCCAACCTCCTCTGCTTGCATCCTATGATGTCAGAACAGGCTGGGTTCCTCCTTTTAATCCGAATCTAATACATTTTAGTTACATTTCACAGGTATCAGGAATGAAACTGTAACAACTTGTAATTGTAATTTGTTCCATTTTTTTAAAGGAACTGCAGGAGACTGAAAGAAAAATTCATTTTTTTGGGGTCAAAAATGCCTATGTCTGATATTGCAGCATTTACTTGTGTTCAGGACACACCCCCAATAGGCAACACCCAGCTGACAGATTCAGACATACATTTCCTGGGTAACAGAGGAACGCACAACCCTTAGTGAAGGGGGAAAAGGGTTCAGAAATTTTTGTTTTAAAGGGAACCAAAATTTACTTTAAAGGGGTTTTTCTACACTTGATTCACCACCTCAGTCCTGTTTTTTTGGTTTCATTTTTAAATTTAAAGGGGGGTTACTGGCTTCCACTAGGGTCGAGAAGAGGTCTGTAGCTATAGCAACCCGTGCTGGCAGCCTACGGAGGGAATTGTACAGGGGCTGTAGCTAAACAAACCCGCTGAAAACCTATCAGGGGAGAGTACAGTCTGGTTTTGGCCCCGGGGGCAGCCTGCTTTTAAACTTTTCATCCCCGGGAAGATCAAAAAAACAGGTTTTTGGGTATGCGCCCTTTTTTTGGGGGCTTATGCAAGCCACAAAACCCAAAAAGGGAAAATCTAGGGAAAAGTAGGAACGTAATGGACCATATTGTAAAGTGCTTTTTTTTTCAAGATTTTAACATAAAAAGCCATCCTTGTAGGAGGGCAACCCCTTTAAAACGACGTGTTTAAACCCCCTTTCAATCCACAATATGGTGTATTTATACCACATAATGTTCTAGAAGGTTACTAACCTATGCCATAACATTAGACTCTGTGGGAGTACAACCTCTGGGAACATCAGGCCTAATTGGTAACACCCAGTTGACTGATTCAGAAATACATTTCCAGGAGGAATAACAGAAGAACAGCACAACACAGAGATATAAGAGAAGAGGCTGCAGGATTATTTCACAGGCAGGGCCATCTTTTCCATTGGGGACACTAGGCAGTTGCCTGGGGGCCCCACAAGTATTGGGGCCCCTGGTGGTGTATGAATGTCCCAGGAATACAAAACACATACCCTGGATCCCTTGGTTGGCTTTGCTTATTTAACTGTTTCTGTGTTTTTAGGTTGTGCAAACAGTTAAACCATGGTGGAGAGGGGAGACAAAGGCTCCCTGCTCTGCCAAATAGTCTTGTAGGCTGCAAGCTGGTGGTGCCCAGACATATGTGGTGTGATAATATGAGTGTGCTTGGGGGGGGGGGGGGAGGGTCTCAAGGCATGGCCAAATGTGATGCCATATATTTGGGCAGGGCCCATAATGCTGTGAAGATGGCTCTGTTCACTGGGAGAAACACAAGGGATTCTTACTAAACCTGTGTTAGGTCCTAACACAGACCTATTAGGAGAGGTCACAAGTTCTCTTTATACAGAAACAGCGCCACACCTGTCTGCAGGTTGTCTGTGGAATTACACCAACGTTCCATTGACTTTAATGTAGCTGAGGTGCAATACCACAAAGGGCCTCAGGACAGGTGTGGCGCTGTTTATACAAGAGAGCAGTTCTCTTTCTCTCACCTTGTACAACCCTCTCCTGTCTCCTGACATCTCTCTGCCTCCATCCATCTTCCTGCAGGGTGTGAGCTCTGAATACAGATTTGGGTGGTTGATGCCTTCGACTCTGGAGGCGCGCGGGATTCAGCAGCCTAATCACATCATAAAAACAGGAGCCATAATGTTTAATCAGCTCGTCACCCAAAGCCGCGAAGCTCTAATTGCCGCTTACTGCCAGCTACATGCGGAAACACATTTGGCAGGATGCGTCAGTAAAATTAATGTAGTGTATGATGAAGAGGGGGGAGGAGGGGACGCGACTGTGAAAACAACAATAGCCTCCAATTCTGGATAAGTTATGGAAAATGTTGGCACATCGTGGGTTAAATATTCCAAACCCGGCCGACCAATGAGAGACCTGCTGGCGGGAAGTCGCTTGGGATGGCCGTACTTATTCCTGGTCCTGTCGTCCTATATCTTAGGGTTAGTTCCTCTCTGCCTTGTAGGTTCACTTGCATCAAATGTGACGTGCTTGGTTAGCAGAGGTGCTGTAACATCTGCCTGCTCCGGGGCACCAACCAAAGTATGGGTTAGCAGGAGGTGCAAGTGACTTTCCTCTGCTCCGGGACCATACACAGGTAGGGTTAGCAGAGGGGCTGGAACCAAAAAGTCTGCTCCGGGCCCCCAAAACACAAATTTGGGTTAGCAGAGGGTGCAGTGACATCAGTCTGTCCAAAGGCCCCATACACAGTAGGGGTTAGGGAGAGGGGCCCCGTGACATCGGTTTTCTTGGGGGGCCCCCCTTTTTTTTACCCCAGTAGGGGTTTTGCAGGGTTTTCGTGACTTTCCGGGCTGCCCCGGGGCCCCATACCCCAGTAGGGTTAGCAGGGTGCGAAAAAGACATCAGTCTGCTCCGGGGGTCCATACACAGTGGGTTGCGAGGTGCAGTGGGCAAAACTGTTTTTGCCCCGGGGCCCCATACACAGTAGGGGTGCAGGGTTTCAGTGGGCATTTGTCTGTCCGGGCCCCCCTAACCCGTAAAGGGGTTTGCAGGGGGTTTCAGTGCATTTTTTCCCGTTACCCGGGGGCCCCCCTACAACCCGTAGGGTTAGCAGAAGGTGAAATGAAATCCCCCTGCTCCGGGGCCCCATACACAGTAGGGTTAGCGAGGTTTCCCGTGACATCCCGTTGTCCGGGGCCCCCTACACAGTAGGGTTACAGGGGGTGCAGTGAATTCCCTCTGCTCCAGGCCCCAAAACACAGTTTGGGTTAGCAGAGGAGCAGTGAAATCTGTCTGCTCCCGGGGCCCCCCTAAAAACATTTTAAACGGTTGGGCAGAGGTCCCAAGTGACCCCGTTTTGCCCCCGGGGGCCCCCATACACAGCCAGGGTTGCAGGGGTTTCCCGTGACACCTTTCTGCCCCGGGGCCTCCAAAAACACCAGTAGGGTTAGCAGGGTGCAGTGACATCCGTCTGCTCTGGGGGCCCCAAATACACAGTAGGGTTAGCAGGGGTCCCGTGACATCGGTCTGCCCCGGGGGGCCCCATACACAGTACGGTTAGAAAAAAGGTTTGAAAGTGACATAGCCCTCCCCTTGGGGCCCCATACTCGCGGGTTTTAGCAGAGGTTGCCGTGGGACCCCCGCCCTGACCCGGGCCCTTTCCAAAAGTGGGTTGCAGAGGTCCCAGGGGACCCCGGGTCTCCCCCTCTGGGGCCCCCATGCCAGTAGGGTTAGCAGGGGTTTCCCAGTGACTTCCGTCTGCCCCCGGGCCCCAATACACAGTAGGGTTAGCAAAAGATGCGGGGTGACATCCCTTTCTGCTGGGGCCCTCCTTTAAAACCAGTAGGGTTTAGCAGAGGGGAAAGGTTGACATCCGTCTGCCCCCGGGGTGGCCCCCAATTACCCCCAGTAGGGTTGGGCAGAGGTGCAGTGGAAATCCGTCGGCTCCGGGGTCCCAAAACTCAGTAGGGTTAGCAGAGGGGAGGCACATCCGTCTGCTCCCGGGCCCCCCATACACAGTAGGGTTAGAGGGGGCCCAGTGACATCCTTTTCTGCTCTGAGGCCCCCTTACACAGTAGGGAATTGCTGTTATTTTAAAACACACTTTTTTGGGCCCGGTGGCTGCTTAAATGTGCCCCTTTTGTAGCTAATTTTCCCCTCTTCGCTTTAAAAGAAAATGCTAAATAGCTCCCCAAACGGGCGCAGTGCCCTACCCCCGCCCCCCCCCCGACCAAACCAAAATCTTTCTCAAGTCGGGATAAATCTCCCCTTTTTTCTCTATGACCGAAACCCAAGGAATATTTTGTCCCAGACAGCCTATCCCCACACTTTACAAAACCCCCCAAAGCCAGCGAAAACCACATAAAAGACCTTCCTTCGTGGGTTGGCATGCCGGATTTTTAAAAAAATAGGAAGGGGTCATAATAATGTGGTTTGACTGGTTTTTAGGGGGCTTTTGAAGGAAACGGGATAAATTTCCATTCCCTGACAACAAGCAGAGATCTTGTAAATGGTAAAGAATTGAAATACAAAGTATATTAGAAAGTTGCAGAATTTCTGAGTATTCGGGGATTCCCCTCTGCTTCTCTGCATTGTGTTTCTGGCAGTCGTGGTGGAGCTGCGGCCGCTGCATGACTGCCTGATGTGGATAGGTTGGCATGGGATGGGTATGTTGGCGTGGGATGGATAGGTTGGCATGGGATGGGTAGGTTGGCATGGGATGGGTAGTTTGGCATGGCATGGGTAGGTTGGCATGAGATGGGTAGGTTGGCATGTCATGGGAGGTTGGTATGGGATGGGGGTAGGTTGGCATGGGATGGGTAGTTTGGCATGGGATGGGTAGTTTGGCATGGCATGGGTAGGTTGGCATGGGATGAATAGGTTGGTATGGGATGGGTAGTTTGGCACATGGGTTCGGTTATGTGGCATGAAATGCGAGTAGGTTGAGCATGGGGTTGGGATATATTGCATGGGAGGCATGGGTATAGTTTGGCATGGCATGGGTAGGTTGGCATGGGATGGATAGGTTGGCATGGGATAGATAGATTGGCATGGGATAGATAGATTGGCATGGCATGGGTAGTTTGGCATGGGATGGTTAGATTGCAATGGGAGGGGTAGATTGGCATGGGATGGGTAGGTTGGCATGGGATGGGTAGGTTGGCATGGCATGGGTAGGTTGGCATGGGATGGGTAGGTTGGCATGGCATGGGTAGGTTGGCATGGGATGGGTAGGTTGGCATGACATGGGTAGGTTGGCATGGGATGGGTAGGTTGGCATGGCATGGGTAGGTTGGCATGACATGGGTAGGTTGGCATGGGATGGGGTAGGTGTGGCATGGGAATCTGCATTATGTATGGCACCGAGCTCACTAGTAAACCTGTTGCTTCCTTCAGATAAATTTACCTGCTGAAGCACCTCCATACCAAACCCTTCTACATCCTTCATCTGAATTTCCTACCTGCTGCTTACATAATATCCTAGCACCTCCTGCTCACCCTCTCGCCCGCCCAAAAACCAACCACCCCCCCCCCAGCCTGCCCCCTCACATCTGGGTCACCTTGGGCGCCGTTCTCCTTCCTTCCCCGGCTTCTCCTCTTCTGATTCCTCCTGATTTCACTGTTCTGACAATTTTGTTTTGTGTAAAACTTTTTAATTTATTTGGAAACGTGGCCCAAGAGCAAAACTAGGAGCCTCAAAGATGCTGCAACAGTAATGACAGAATGTAACAATTCACAAGGAAGATGCGAGAGCGCGATACAATTGTATCCATCATTTACCAAATACAACATAAATGTAGTAAATGCCCCCCCCCCCCAGTTACAATGTTTCCAGGAGACAATGCTCCTTCCTGAGACAATGTATCCTGCAGCCGCACTCACCATACAATGTCAGACTCTGCTGATCTGCGGCAGAAGTGATTGATGGAAGGTACAACCAATAATCATGAACATTTTACTGGAAAAGCATCTGTATTATTGAGGTGCATGCAGTGATTGGTGGTCTATAGCTACTCTCTACAGTACAGTGTAGGATATCCTAGACTATGTCCTCGTAGCTGATACTTACATGTATCTGAGAGGATGCAGGCCAGTGATTGGGCAGTCTTTTATAGCAGCTCCTCTCTACAGTACAGTGCACTTCGGGTACTCAAATGCCTGTACTGCTCTTTAAAGTTTCTGTAGAGTGTGCCTGTAGGGATTGGTAGTCTATAGCGCTCCTACTCTACAGTACAGTGCAGGGTACTAACATGTCCTGATACTGCTCTTACCAATGTATTATGAGGTTCGCATGCAGTTATTGGCGGTCTATAGCACATATCTACAGTACGTGCTGGTACTACATGTCCTGTACTGCTCTCTTACATGTATTAGGGTGGTCCTGTAGGGCTTTGGACGGTCTATAGCACCTCTCTACCAGTACAGTGCCTGGTACTACATGTCCTGTTACTGCTCTTACCATGTATTAGTGAGGTGCATACACAAACAAAAAAAAAGTCTAATCAGCTGCTCCATTTAGGCACAATGCACGGACACCGTTCAAGACACCGGTAATTCAATAAACTAAAGCAATGGAATGTCCAGCACCTTCATTAGTTGTGGCTCAGAATAAAAACAGCATACTATAATTACCAATCCAACCCAAACCCCCCACCACCAAAACCCCATCCTCCCAACATAGGAAAACCTGGTAACATAACTTACAGTTCGAAACCGGCAGCGTCTTAGGTGGTATGACGCGTTTCGGGCAGTAACAACCTGCGCTTACTCATAGCAATGTTCTACTGTTCACAAACAAGACTTAAATTAGAAGAGGCACAAAAAACCTTGTAAAAAAGCACACCAATTAATTATTGTGTCGACTTATCAGACCAGATTGTACCTTTGCAGATACCATGCGCTGCGCACAGGGAGATGCAAATCGCACTCTTCCAGTCATGTGCAGATCAACACAAGGAACTCAACTAAAGAGAATAGTGAGCGGACGGGAAAAACTCTATACACTAATTTTTTAGTAATGAGACAAATTAATAACAATGATAAATTCAACAATTCCACATTGACAATGTATTGTTAAATTTAATTATAGACCAATATGCATTGCAAAGCGGCGACATAATACATGTACATGGGTGCAGTTCCCACCTCTTGGACCTCAAAATGGAGAAGTGGCAGCTTTTGTGCGCTTAGCCCTCATTCATTTCAATACACCTGGCAATACTTGGAACTCCCATTGAAATGAATGGAGAATAATCGTGCAGAAAGAAACATTTAGAAATGGGCATTTCAGGGGCCCGTTTTTAAGAAAGGTGCAGGACCCGGACCCGCACCTATCACACTTTGATGTCCTATCCTTTTGATACGCCATCAATGTGTTTGCAGTCTGGGAAAACACACCATACAACCAAATTCCCTTAACTAATTGCCCTTCATGTAATTTATGCAGCCATGGCCACCAACACAGCACAGATGACAAGTAAGGGCAGGTGTCTCCTTCATTAGACAATTTCTCTTACCACCTACAGGGGCTCAAACAATATAACATTGATTCGGTCACAACTTCTTTCAGAAATGAGACCTCAAGCCTCCATCCTAACATCTGTTTCTATGAATTGATGGCCCACAGGGGACCTCCACTCACTGCATGCACCTCTGATATAGGTGAGCCACTAGGCATGACAGGCCAAAGGCTGATTTTCAGTAAGACAGGCAGAGAAGGAGAGACAGAAGACAAGAGGTAGAGTGCAAGAGACATGTACAACAGCAGTAAAATGGGCCCCAAGAATCACCTCATGCGCTTGTCGTTATGGGCCCCATGAGTCATCTCTCACTGGTGGTCCCAAGAATCATCGCTCCACTTGGTGGGCCCCAAGAATCATCTCCACTGGGTGGGCCCCAAAGACTCATCCTCACCTGGTGAGGCCCCAAGAGAATCATCTCCACTGGTGGCCCCATGAGTCATTCCAACTGGTGGGCACCAAGCAATCAACTCCACTGGTGGGCCCCATGAATCGAAACTGCACTGGTGGCACAAGATCAGCTCCACTGGTGGGCCCAAGAGTCATCTCCACTGGTGGATCCCAAGAATCGGCTCCATGTTACGGTCCCATAGAATCAAACTCCACTGGTGGGCCCCAAGAATCGATCATGCACTGGTGGCCCCGGGAGTCATCTCCATGGGGGCCCCCCAAAGAGTCATCTCCACTGGGGGGCCCCCAAAGAATCAAACTCCATTGGGGGGCCCCCAAGAATCATCTCCACTGGTGGGCCCCAAAAAATTCAACCCCACTGGGGCCCCCCAAAGAATCGAACTGCACGGGTCCCCCCAAAGGGTTTCTTTCCCCTTTCTGGTGGCCCCAAGGTCTTCCCCAAAAGTGGATCCCAAGAATGGCCCCCACTGGTGGGCCCCGGTTTTTAAACCCCAAATTTGGTGGGCCCCCAAGGGGTCATCTCCATGGTGGGCCCCAAGAGTCATCTCCATGGGGGGGCCCCCAAGGAATGGGAACTGCAAGGGTTTGGGCCCCCAAGAGTACCCTCCACTGGGGGGCCCCCAAGAGTCATCTCCACTGGTGGCCCCAAGAGTCTTTCCCCCGGGGGCCCGGGCCCCAAGAGTCATCTCCACGGGGGGGGCCCCAAGAGTCACCCCCTCCCCAATTTTGGCGGGCCCCAAGAGTCATCTCCACTGGGGGGGCCCCAAAAATTTCATCTCCACAAGGGGCCCAAAAAATAAAGTTTCCAAGGGTGGGGCCCAAAGGGAATGGGTCCCCTACTGGGGGGGCCCCAGAATGGGGCTCTACTGGTGGGGCCCAAGAGTGGGTTTCCCAAACTGGTGGGGCCCCAAGGGAGCGGTTCCAGTGGGGGGGCCCAAGAGTGCCCCAGGGGGGGGCCCCAAGGTCGCCCCCCCCCTGAGGGGGCCCCCCAAGATGGGGCTCCACTGATGGGGCCCAAGAGTCGGCTCCACTGGTGGGGCCCAAGAGTCGGCTCCATTGGTGGGGCCCAGGAATCAACCTATTCAATATCAGACTGGGGTGCTTAGGGCCCACTAGTGGAATGTCCTTCAGCAGGACCACACTACTATACATGCTTCTTATACTCTGCCTCTTGCTTTTTGCCTCTTTCTCTCTGCCTCTCCCAAGGTTGTATAAGCAGTTTGGGGGGGCCACCAGGGGTCTCCCCTGTTACCTGGGCCCATTTTTTGACCTGAATTTATGTGGGGGCCCCCAAAAAACCCGTCCCTCTGGGAATGAGTCGAAAATCTACAGACTTTTATTTGGCAAAGTGGCCAATGGGTATGGCCTTCATCTCTGCCCTTCAAATACAGCAATGGTCTCCGACCTGTGGCTCCTCAACAGTTAAGCTAGTGCCAGGACCTCCTGGGAGTTGTAGTCTTCACCAAGGTTGGCGTCCTCTGCCCTGATGTTACGCGCCTGCTATAGTTGTCTTTCTAAGGCTTTCATGCACGTTTTTTAGCACAAGCTGCCCCACATCTTAAAATTCCTCCATGTGCCGCACCCCCGCCTGAGCGTTGGAGGCAATCATTAGGGTCACGGCTTACATTCAAGGACATCAATAACCGGCGACCCGCTTTTCTCTCCTCTCGCGTGGAGGCGCCTGGCTGTACACAGCCGTATACTGGGCGCTCACAATAGAATCTGTAATGTCCTTGACAGCGTTTGCTGCATTGTGTGATCTGTATAGGAAATGCAATATGTGTCGTTGCTATGCAGAATCTCCCCGGCAACTGTATTATTAATGTAAATAAAAACTGATTATTACATTATATCTGGAGTAGACGCCTCAGCCCATTCCCCCAAGTGGAGACCTCTAACCCCGGACTCTTCCAGCGTCATACTAATTAGGAGGACATGAAGCCTCCCGCATCCCTCATCTGCAATGCTAAAGACCAGCGGGGTCACATACATACATAGGGGGGGTTCAAAGACCTTTTTGTTTTTGAAGTTTCAAGGAGAACAAACTTTACGTGTAAGACGGAAGTATGCGGGGAGGAATACCAATCGTCTGCATGCAGAAATCATCTTCTGTAGGTTTCCAGGTCTGCCTCTGCTCTTTCCCCATCCAATGTTACTGTATTTATTTGGAAGAGCTAGGCTGTGTTATTTTTTCTTGGCTGGAGGGGAGCTTGCTGCAGCAGAAATCTGCCCCAAGTTCCCAGGTAACAGGGATCAATGAGGATCAATTCTGGTCCCATTTTTGTTTTTTTACTCCAGTGTAATAAAAAAGGACCATTTAATACCTTATGGTGTACGTTGGCTGTCTGTGGTCACTCTTAGCTCTGGTTGGCTGTTTCTAGGTCACGTGTAGCTCTGGTTGTCTTTTTATAGGTCACTTGTAGCTCTGGTTGGCTTTCTGTAGGTCATTTGTAGCTCTGGTTGGCTTTCTGTAAGTCACTTTTAGCTCCAGTTGGTGTTCAGCAGGTCAATTTTAGCTCTGGTTGGCTTTTTGTAGGTCGCTTATAGCTCTGGTTGGCTTTCTCTTGGTCACTTTTAACTCTGGTTGGTTTTCTGGAGGTCACTTGTAGCTCTGGTTGGCTTTCTGGAGGTCACTTGTAGCTCTGGTTGGCTTTCTGTAGGTCACTTGTAGCTCTAGTTGGTTTTCTGGAGGTCACTTGTAGCTCTGATTGGCTTTCCGTAGGTCACTTGTAGCTCTGGTTGGCTTTCTGTAGATCACTTGTAGCTCTGGTTGGCTTTCTGTAGGTCACTTGTAGCTCTAGTTGGCTTTCTGTAGGTCACTTGTAGCTCTAGTTGGTTTTCTGGAGGTCACTTGTAGCTCTGGTTGACTTTCCATAGGTCACTTGTAGCCCTGGTTGGCTTTCTGTAGTTCACATGTGGCTCTGGTTGGCTTTCTATAGGTCACTTGTGGCTCTGGTTGGCTGGCTTTTTATAGGTCACTAGTAGCTCTGGTTGGCTGGCTTTCTCTAGGTCACTTTTAGCTCTGGTTGGTTTTCTGTTGATCACCTATAGCTCTGGTTGGCTTTCTGTAAGATACTATTAGCTCTGGATGGCTTTCTCTAGGTCACTTTTTTAGCTCTGGTTGGCTTTCTCTAGGTCACTTGTAGCTCTGTTTGGCTTTCTCTAGGTCACTTGTAGCTCTGGTTGGCTTTCTGTAGGTCACTTGTAGCTCTAGTTGGCTTTCTGTAGGTCACTTGTAGCTCTAGTTGGCTTTCTGTAGGTCACTTGTAGCTCTAGTTGGCTTTCTGCAGGTCACTTGTAGCTCTAGTTGGCTTTCTGTAGGTCACTTGTAGCTCTGGTTGGCTTTCGGTAGGTCACTTTTAGCCCTGGTCGGCTTTCTTTAGGTCACTTGTAGCTCTGGTTGGTTGGCTTTCTCTAGATCCCTTTTAGCTCGTTTGGTTTTCTGTAGGTCACCATTGGCTCTGGTGGACTTTCTGTAGGTTATTTTTAGCTGTCCCCATGACAAGGAAAGAACACTCCGGTCAAGGCTGACTTTTCTTCTTTTCCTCTTGACCCTAAAGACCCTTTGATTTCTTCGGAAGGAGATTTCCTGGACCTTGGTGAAAGTGACCTTGGAGCAGTAGGATGTTGGGGTTAACTGCAGTCACATCTTCATTTTTTGGTTTTAGACTCCATGCACTTAGGCAATGTCAATGTTATTTCTCTCGAGTAGGTTCTTACCCATTAGGAAAGTCATAGATTATGCATGTCCTTCTCTAGAGACTGGTGACCCACATACCTGCTAGAGCTCCTGCCCTCCCTTCCAAAGTGCAAACATATTCTTTTTTTTTTTTGCAATGGTCTATGACAAAGTATGAGTTACTCATTTATAAGGATTTTCATCAGAAGCTCAGATGTAGTAGAGCTGAGCGCATCAATAGTTCAACACTAAGGTTGTCAAGTGGGATCTCTAATGGGTGAATTTTTTATATTGTAGTGAATGTAAAAAAAAACAACCTCCCATTCACACACGATGGCAGATAACCTTGAGGTTCCCATGGTTCCCTATACATTATATGTAAATTGTATGTATGTCTATACATTTATATAATGCATTGACTTTAATGAAGAAGAATATTCTTTGCATTAAAAACTTCTTCAGAAGAAGAGAGAACCGGCTTTTTGTCTTGAATATGGCGCCCCTGGTTTTTGCTCTTCGAGAGCCTTATTGACCTTTGATCAAACAGTATTTTTTAGAAAACACCTGAAGGCCGCCTATGGGTGCAGATTCTGGCCCGGATACAGGTCTCGTAAAAGTAAAGGTCCCGATTGATGCTTTTAGTGCATTAGACTAAAAGTCGGACGGGATTTGTGGCCGTAATATGGACGCAGACATTGTGATCGCGCCACTTGAAGGTCGTGAAGAAGCCATTGCCCATTTTTTCCCCCCCCCCGCTGAGTTGTAGAAGAGTCCATACCAGTTGGCTTATAGCGATCGCTCATGTCCATAGAAGGAAAAACCCAAAAAGTTATCGGTTGCAGAAAATGTCGCTGCAGAGCAAATTTAGAAAATTGAAAAAAATGTTTTTAATTTTTTTAAAAGTTTTTAAAACAAACGAAACTCACATTTTTGGGTATCCCCGGGGAATCACATCGACCTGCAGAATACAGATCACACATCATTTATACCGAAGAGTGAACGCCATAGCAGCAAAACCCTCGCAAACATGGCGTGAGTCCAGTTTTTTTTTATCCCATTTAAAATTTTTGTTCAGTTTCCCAATATATTCTATGGCACTATTCAAAAAGAACATCTTGCCCCACAAAAAAAGGCCTCATATATCTTATGTAGATCGGGGCGGGGGAGAAAAGTTATGCCTCTTGGAAGGCGGGAGGAACAAAATGAAAAGCCATATTATTATGACCGGTTGTCAGGATGGGGGTAAGATCAACCAAGTGTGGGGAGAAGAGGTTTTAGATCTATGGTCCAAAAACCTTGTAGGTAATAACTGCTGCCTTGTATTCTCCCCGGCCTCACTATATTGACCACCACAACCACTAAATCTCCAAACCAACGCCTAGAGTGGGTCATTAGCGACTGCAGAAAGCGTACTGAGACACACACCACAGGTCAACAGCGGAGCACACACAGTCTTTACAGATCACCACACACTATCTATCTCTATCCTCGACTCAGGCTGATAGCGATCGCGCAGATTGACAAACAGTATTTGTAGAGTACAGCATAAATCTACTTCAAGAAGGTGAGGACAAGAGGTGAATGGTTTCCCTGTTGGTCTTTATTGAAATGTTTTTCGAGCCTAAGGTCTTTTAGTAGATTGCATCGCCTCCATTCTCTGTCTAGTGCAGCGTTCCTCAATTCCAGTCCTCAAGGCCGACCAGTAGGTCATGGTTTCAGGATATCCCACAGAATGCACTGACAATAATTACACCCCCTGTACAATACTAAGGGTATCCTGAGGGCCTTGAGGAATGGAGTTGAGGAACACTGGTCTTCTGTGTTTGATCTAGTGGGTATTGGGCTAGCTTTATTCCACCAAATCCACCAATATTGGAAAGAGTGCATTACAGTCGATACAAATGATGTTGACAACCAATGGCAAATGTAGGATTGGACATGTTGGTTGGAACCATGCCTGTTCCTTTCTTCCTCTAGCCAAGGTGCATGATTGTGGTAAAGGTGACTGCTGGGTTAATGACTATGGTTATCTCATGTATATGGCCAGTGTAAGGTTTGGCTTAAGCAAGAAACAAACCATTCTCAATATTCATTGATCACCAAACCTGTCTGGTCCCTACTGTGAGATCTGTGAGGGTGTTAGTTGGTTGATATTGATGACTAATGGGCAAATTGGTGCATTCTTCAGTATTGTCCACAGTCAGCGGGATAAAGGGGCATATATCCTGGGTACTGAGCCACAGGCTGACCTACCGGGGAGCACGGAAATCCCCTCGTGGGCACCTGGACTTGGCTTTTTAGAGAGAAAGGCAGAGAAAGAGAGGCAGAAAGCAAGAGTCCATGTACACTACAAGTGGTTGGAGTGGAGGGAAAATTAACTCTACGGTACGCCTCAAGAATCCAACTGTACTGGTGGGCTCCAAGAATCGACTCTACTGGTGAGCCCCGCAAGATCGACCTCCCCACTGTGGAGCTCCAGAAATCGGACCTGCAAGAATCGCGCCACCTGTGCCCCCAAAATAACGCACTTGGTGCCGCAAGAAATCAATGCCACCAGGTTGGACCCAAGAATCAAGCCACTGTGGGCCCAAGAATCAACGCCACCGGTGGGCACCAAGCACCTGAGTCCAACACTGGTGCTGAGTGTGATGGAGGGATAACAAGCCTTATCGCCCTTGCCAGGGTTATTAGATGCAAAGCTTGAACAGTAAAGTGAACAGCCTTGGACTCGCTCACAGGAGAGCAGGGGAAACCCCAGGTGGGCCCCTGGGGATGGTGGGTAACTGAGAATAGTAGGCCTCTGGTTGCTTTTCAAGGAGAAAACAAGAAAGAGAGGCAAGAAGCATGTACAGTAGCTGTAGAATGGGCCCCAAGAATCAATTCCACTGTTGGGCCCCATAATCAACTCCACAGGTGGGTCCCGCATGAATCATCTCCTCGATTGGCCCCAAGAATTAATTGGGGCTCACATGGTGACCCATGAATGAAATCCACTGGGAGTGTCCCAGGAATTGGCGCCACTGTCGCCCTAGGCACCTAAAGTCCCAATCTGGTGCAGATGTTCTGAGATACAACCCATTTTGCCCTTGCGGGGTTCTTGTATACCGACTTGGACAGAAGGTAATATTTGCTCCCGTGAGGAGAACGTCTGCTATGACGCTTTTCCTGAAATTGAGATAATTTGATTTCAAGCCCTAGAATCTCTTCAGACCGGCAGCTCCTTGCCGTAATATTCTCTTATAGGTCCCCATCCAGTAACATGCAATTGCCTTTTCTCTAGCTCTGAGTCACATCGAAACCCGCGCTCGCACGTCAGAGGAGAGGTTGCTGAAGAAAACTTTTCTTGGGGTACAACAAGTTGGTCCCGCTCCTGTGCCAATATATTCCTAAGCCGAGTATCTTGTGCGCTTAGGCCTTTCCATTGCTCAGGCTCATCGATGTTGGTAAGTGACTGATGTGGTTTTTCTCCTCTGCGTGTAGTCGTTCTTAGCACTTTGATTTTGTAGCCAATGATGCCGTGTTGTAATTTTTAGATGAATGTCAGGTATTGACTCTTTCCCTGGGTAACGTGCTGTCCCCTGCCTCAGCTGGAGATCGGTTTTCATTCGGTGCAGATTCTGATGCAACCAGACCACTCTGCAATCCCATTTCCTGGGAAATAAAAATAGGCATTGGAACAGGAAAGCCTGTCCAATTATTTCCATCCTTTTCAGTTGGAGGATGAAAAAGTCTCTCCTTATAGCGTTATGGCACAGGTGTCAAGCCCAATCCAGCCCCCCATACCATTGTATGTTGGACCTCAAGAGTTAGACACAGGCAAGCAGGGATGGACAAGGTCTGGACACAGTTAAGGACCTTCACTTTACCGTTGCTGGCTGTGTCCACCAGGAGAAGGTGGTGGCCACTGGCACATGGAGTGGGCGCCATCTTGGAATATTGTAAATTCAGTGTCCAAAGCTCCAGTACCGCTCTATCCAACAACTCATGGATGTATCAACAGCTCTGATAGCCCTACCCCCAGGAACCCTGTCCACTCCTCCAATGGCTTTTAGATGCAAACGTAATTCTGATATGGCCCTCACCCCTGACCTATGCGTGTGATAGGAGAGTAGTGGGTATCACAAAAGAAACATACATCAATGTATGAACATTACTATTCATCCATCTCATGCCCCTCCTAGTTGCCTCATGAATATGTTCCCTAACTTAAAGGAATTTCTCCCTACAATGATGAGCTTTTCAACCTGTAGGATAAAGGTCATTGAAGACTATACTAAATTACATTGCTCTTGTTCATGAGATGGTCGAGATTTTATCTGCTGTGAGCGCACACGAGTGTTTCTAGGATACCATTTATATCTCCCTTTCTGATTAGACAGGGAGCAGGGAGTGACATCACCATGACCGGGCGGAGCAGAGACTTTATCTCTAATAAGATTAGATTGTTTACCTTTGATAAGCGCTTGTTTTTACATCAGGAGCTCTGTGGCTTTGTTTACTACAGATTAAATCTCCTGCACTTAGGTCACAGTTCTAGAGGAGCTAAATACTTTAATCGCTGCTATAGAACCACCTACAACCTGACCAGGAAGTGTGCGTTTAAAGCTGCCCTTTATGTCACTGTAACACTCAGCTAGTTATAGAGGAGCTAAATATGCTAATTGTTGCTATAGAACCACCTACAACCTGACCAGGAAGTCGTGCGATCGGATACAGTGACATAAAAGGGCAGCTACAGACGCACACTTCCTGGTCAGGCCCTGGTTGGTGGTTCTATACCACAAATACATATTAATTCCTCAAGTAACTAGCTGAGTGTTACAGTGACATAAAGGGCAGCTTCACTCAGCTAGTTATAGAGGAGCTAAATATGCTAATTGTTGCTATAGAACCACCTACAGCCTGACCAGGAAGTGTTGCGATCTGAGCTGCCTTTGTAACTCAGTGCAAACAACTTAAAGAGAATACCCGCTTTAAGACCACAAATAACCCTCATGTTATATTAAATTATGAGGAGTTGCTTGGGGAATTGACACTTGTTGTGGGATTTCTAGATTAACACCTGATATCTTGACATCCCTTGGACCAGCTATATTTATGGAGGATCCATTGAACCAAAAGAGATTGTCCCAAGCACATTGGGGAATCCAATGGAATCAGGTCCACTGTCTGGGTTTGTCCAACAGAACAGTCGTGGTTAAATGTTGCCTCTTCCAACCACTTGTAGAAGGACATCCTAGATGAGGGACAAAGACAAGGGCGCCATGAGTCATTCATGCCCCAAAACCGTAAAGCATCTGGTCCCCCACCACCAACATTCATTGCCAGTTCCTATCTTGCTCTATATCAGAGGCCCTGACCAATATTCGTACCCTGATGGTGGCCCCAGGTCAAAGACTAAACTCTACCCTAAGGGTAAGATATTGGCAATGGATGACTACTCATGTGGCCACTGCCCGACTTGGAACAACTATATCTCGAAGACGTTTTTCAGATCTCAGGAGCGTCGGAATTCTGGGACAAGTGTTGGATCTACATGACATATTAATATCTTTTGTCTTCTTATCATGTTGGCATCTGAATCAGCTACAGGTAGAATCGTTTCTGCAAACATCCCAATCCCCCCAACCCCCCGCACAATCCCAAGACTTTGATAAACCGCATCCATAAATTATTTGGGCTCTTGTACAGATGTGATGTTCCCCGAGCCACAAATAGGATGTATTTATAGTAATTAAAACACTTTTTTTCCTTAATTAGTCAAGAAGCTTCCCCAGTTTTTAAGAATCCCAGAAGGCTCTTGGAGGATAAGAAATCACTTGTTAAAGTCAATAAAACCAGCAGGGAGACTTGTCAAAATTAGTTGGAGAAAATGCAAAAAAGTCATGTTGGCGCCAGAGTAACCAGTAAGTTATGGCTGTTTCAAGCCATGGATCTTGGTCAACACTCTCTATCACGTATTACACATATAGTCTAAAGGGGAAGCACTATAGCGTTAGACAATATACAAGTCCTCTTTAGAAGTTCTACATGGTTTGGTGACCACTGGAATTTCTTCTATCAATGATGTTACTAGAACATCACATAACCAGTTCTAATCGAATGGAAGGCCCGGAGGTTCAGGACACATAACTTGGAACATTGCTATATCTCGGGTGGTCTGAAGGTCAAGTCCACGTTACTTTGGAATAATACTCCAAACACAGGAGTCCAGGAAGGCAAAGACCACATAACTTTGGAACAATAGTCCAACATGGGTGGTCTAAAAGACAAGGACCAGATAACTTCAGAGCAATGCTCTCTCATGGGTAGTCTAGAAGGCAAGGACCAAGTCAATTCAGAGCAATGGTCTATCTTGGGTGGTCTAGAAGGTCAAGACCACATAACTTCAGAACAATATTCCATCATGGTTTGGTCCATAACTCCAGAGCAGTGCTCAATGATGGGTGGTCTAGAATGATACTAAAATGGTGTACAGTAATTCTACATGATGGGTGGTCTAGAATAATACCAGAGTGGTCTAGAGTAATACTACATGATGAGTGGTCTAGAGTAATACTACATGATAGCTGATCTAGAATAATACTCTAGACCACCCATCATGTAGTATTACTTTAAACCACTCTAGTATTATTCTAGACCAGCTAACTTGAAGTATTACTCTAGACCACATATCAAGTAGTATTACTCTAGACCACTCTAGTAATACTACATGATGGGTGGTCTAGAATAATACTAGAGTGTGTGAGAGCAATACTATATGATGGGTGGTCTAGAATAATACTAGAGTGGATGAGAGTAACACTACATGATGGGTGGTCTAGAATAATACTATAGTGGTCTAGAGTAATACTACATGATGGGTGGTCTAGAATAATACTAGAATGGTCTAGAGTAATACTACATGATGGGTGATCTAGAATAATACTAGAGTGGTCTAGAGTAATACTACATGATGGGTGATCTAGAATAATACTAGAGTGGTCCAGAGTAATACTACATGATGAGTGGTCTAGAGGGTGGTTTAAGAGGTCAGGCCCACATATCTTCAAAATAAAATTCCATCGTGCATGGTCTAAAAGTTCAGGACCACAAGCTTTCCCATCATGGTTTAGCCAAGGAATTCTGAAACGCATAACTTCAGGGCAGTGCTGATGGGTGGTCTAGAATGTCAAGACCACATAATCTCAGAACCACATTCAATTACTGTGGTTTAAAAGGTCAGAACCATGTAATTTTGGAGCAATATCCCATCATCATGTCCAGAAAGGTGAGAAACGGTAATTTCAGAGCAGTACACCAATGATGGGTGGTCTAGAATAAATAACTAGATGGGCTAAAGTAGTACTACATGATGGTTTGTGTAAGAAGGTCAGAAACGCAGAACTTCATAGCAGTGCTTCATGAATGGTGGTCTAGAGGTCCAAGACCACAAAAACTGGAGCGTTTGGAGCATTACTCATTGTAGATGGTCCAAAGGTAAGATCACATAACTTTGATCAATACTCCATCAAATGGGCAGTTATAAAAGGTCAGAACCATATCATTTTGGAGCAATATTCCATCATGAGTGTCCAGAAGTCATAAACGTATAATTCAGTCAGTGCTCCATGAGATGGGGTTGGTCTAGAACTAATACTACATGATCGGGTGGTCTAGAGGTAATACTACATATGGTGCTAATAGGTCCGGAAATCACGTAACTTCAGACAATACTTCATCATGATACCGATGGGGTCAGCACCACATAACTTTGTAGTAACACTCTAAAGGGCCACATGTATGAAACTTTTTAGGCCTAAAATTCACTCTTGCCCATATAACCTATGGGCAAAAAAGAGAGTTTAAGACACTAAACAGGTTCATACATGTGGCCAAAGTGTCTTCTGGTTTTTGTTGGAATATACCACATTGCCCCTCACAGGAAAAAGGAATTTAATCACATTTCTTTGCTGCTTTGTTTCATATTTGGCTTTCAAAGACCTTCAAGGTCAACAAGGTCATCTCAGATTTGGTAAATGTACTGTTACAATATGAGTATGTATTTGAAGGTAACCTCACCTCCATTTTAATCGTTAACATTGTAATAGTCCATCTTAGAAGTTACATTTTTGGTGAACATAGGGACATTATGGTTTCTGGAGGCCTCACTTTAAGTAATGGTGTTTCGAAATTAAAAATTCTCTGACCATCACTGTTAGGATGGTTTGGAGGACTTTTCCAAGCACCGACACCACTTATAGGGCCACTGTTGGAGGTCCTGGCTCTTGGTTCCTATCTATGCCATCCTCTTTTCATGATCCATTGGGAAGATGGCAAAAAACCCTAAAATCCTCTTGTTTTCCATGCCTATAAAGGAATTGTTTATTTATATTGATCTGACTGGAGCAGACCACTGTTGGCACATAACCGTGTAGAGGTCAGTCTTGTCATCTAATTTGATTTCTTGACTATCTGGCAATCTTTAACAACATGGGACCAAGGTCTCCAATCCCTGGACCATTGGTGGTCCATAAGGTCAGGAGCATGTTAACTGCAGGAATGCTCGAAAAACTTTCAAGGTCTTCCAGCAACAGGGAGGAAGAGTGCATAGTAGGCTTCTACTACTCCTTGTCCTTCTTTGACCTTGAAGACCTTCCGGACCAACAGAGGTCACAGTAGATTTGGCAATATTTCAGTAGAACCATGAGGCCTCAGTGGGTGCAGTGAGTCTCCGCACTCCTGTGACTCATTGGGATGAGTAGATATCCTCACTGTACATCACATCATTGCTGGGTCTGTGCCATGAGTTAGATCAGTTCTGTCCAAATTAATCCTTCCTATGTCGGGGAATGACTCCACTTCATTAGAAATGGGACCTCCTGTCACCTTGTTATTGTGTTATACGATGTCTTGGTTGCAGCGTGTGCCCTCCTGCCCAAATAAAAAATCCCTTTTAATGTATAGTCCTCAGAACAGTGTTCTCTAACGAGGCACCCAGCTTTCCTAGACTCCTGAACCATCTGCCTGTGTATGCAATGAGAGATGATCCATGTTTGTTGACTTTTTAAGGTAATTTCCCCTTTAAATTAATAAAAAAATACCATAATATATCTCGGATCAATGCAAACATAGGCAGATTACCAAAGCTGGAGGACCTAGGGCCGCAACTAGAGTTCATAGGGCCCATAGGCAAAAATGAGACGAAGCCCCGCCACTAATGACAAAAAAGCTAAACAGCACACAAGTGCAATGATTTAAAGGTATAAAATAAAACAGCCTATATCAGGAGCCCACACAGTAGAAGCAGGAGATATAAATAATACCTTCCATAATCAATGATCCCCATATAAGAGCTGGAGATATAAAATACCCCGCCACATATCATGGAACCCACATAGTAGAGCTGAGAGATGAAATAATAATACTGCATATATCATGAGCCCACATAGTAGAGGCAGGATATATAATAATTCCGGCATATATCATGGAGCACACATAGTGGAGCTGGAGATAAAGTAATACTGCCATATAACAGGGAGCCACATAGTAGAGCTGAGATATAATAATACTGCATATATCAGGAAACCCACATAGTAAGCTGCAGTATAATAATACCCCCATAATATCAGGGAACCCACATAGTAAAGCTGGAGAACAAAAATACTCACAAACTGCATAAATCAGGGAACCCACATATCAAGAGCCTGTAGATATAAAGGATCCCACCATATCTCAGGGAACACACATAGTAATGCTTGAGATATAATAATACCGCCATAAATCATGTAGCCCACATAGTAGAGCTTGAGAATAATAATCATCGTCATATGTCAGGATGCCCACATAGTGGAGCTGAGATATAATAATACCCCCATATATCCATGAACCCACATAGAGAGCTGGAGATATTCTAATACCACATAATATCAAGAACCCACATAGTAGAGCTTGTATATATAAAAATACCACCATATATCAGGGAACCCACAAAGTAGAGCTGAGATAAAAAAATCCCACCATATATCAGGGGGCCTATTTAGTAGAGCTGGAGATAAATAATACCGCCAATATCAGGGGGCCTATTTATAAGCGGAGATAAAAATACCATCAATATCGGAACCATTTAGTAAGCTAATATAATAATACCGCCATATATCATGGGGCCTATTAGTAAGCTGGAGATAAGTAAACCCCCAATATGGGGGAAACCCACAATGGGGGGGGAGATAAAATAAACCGCCATATATCAGGAACCACATGTAGAGCTGGAAAATATAATACCCCCCCACTATATGGACCCACAAAGTAAGCTGGAGAAAAAAACCCCCAAAAATATGGGCCAATTTAGTAAGCTGAGTTTAAAATAAACCCCCATAACGGGACCCCATAGTAGAGCTGGAGACAAAACCCCCACCAACACTTGTTCCCACAGAAAGTTACAAATTCTTATACCGGAGGCCCCACCCCTCCCCTCGGCCCCCTTAGCAGCGCTAGGGCTATAGGAACCCCCAGGGAAGGGGATCAACAGATATTCACCCACTTTCCCCATGAATGCCTACTTCACTCGAGCAAATTGCTATTCAGGTAGGGGAAAGAGCCACACGGCGAACAGCAAGAGGAACAGCTGGGTACACCCCAATGGGGGCACCAAGACGTACACTATACAAGCCACAACACGATCACCCAACTTCCAGGAAATGAAAGGAGTTTCGCTAATTTTCCCTGGTGCGGTTTCTCCTTTTCGGGGTTTGAGTGCCACTATGGGACTAAATTAGTGCACATTACAGTTCCTGCAAAGACAACACCAACTTTCCAGCGGGCCGGGACAAGACATTTTGGTCCTTAGGCAAGTAAACCCCCAAAGCGCCCCCCCCCCCTCCTCCCAAAAAAAAGGCGCCCCCCCCCCTCCCCCCAAAAAAAAGGGGGCCCCCCCCCCTCCCAAAAAATTGCAAAACCCCCCCCCAAACCTCCCCCCCGACCGCCAAGTCCCTCGCCCCTCCCCCCCAGGTTTTTTTTCACTAATTTTCTGCATTTTCCAAGACCAGTCCCCCCCACAGTCACTGCACAGTGAAAATTTCTTTTTCAAAAACCTCCCCCCCTATGACAGTTAATACCCCTAAATAACATCACCTAATAATCCACCGATCATGGAGCAAATCACCAAAAGAAAATTTTTTTTACTAAAAAAAACCCCCCACAAAACCAAGACCCAAAACTATTCTACTTAAGATCAAATAATCCGCCAAAACCCTACCGAATGCGACCCCCACATTACTATCAGCTGTACACAGGGTCGATTACTATACCCACCGCCAAAACGGGGCATATATTTTGATACAGTTGTGTGTAACTCACAACAAAATTTATTTCACGCATTACATTTTGTGGGCTCACCGAGACGTCTTTTCGACACGTCTTTCACTTTTCCCCTTTTCTTTTTCCATCCGGGTTTTACACCTTCATGCTGA
>JAODAL010035242.1:0-43183 GCA_025379985.1 Phyllomedusa bahiana | reverse complement strand
ATTTCAATTTAAATTGTGGTAAATATGGGAATTGTGTTTTAAGTTTTACTTTTAGATGCTGCGTCAATGAACAGTGCGGGGTGCGCCAAAAGTCAAAAAACACGTAAATGTTTTTTTTTAAATTTTAAAAAAACTGTATTTTTTGCACCTTTAAATTTTCACCTTTTTGGTGAATTTTTAAAAATTGCTGTTTTAAGATTTACGTAGATGCTGGTAAAAGGGAAAAAGGGCGGGGTTTACGAAAAAAAGTCAAAAAAAAAGAAACTTTATGTTTTGTTTAAAATTTAATCGGTTTTTTTTTCCCCTTTCAATTCACCTGGGGTTTTGGGTTTTAAAAATTTTGGTTTTTTAAGATTTACGTAGATGCTGCGTAAATGAACAGTGTGGGTGCGCAAAAGTAAAAAAAACACGTAATGTAAATTTTTTTCTTTAGATACCCGGTATTTTTGGCAAAAAACAACCGTACTGTTACAAGATTGTGGTTTGTAATTTAAGTGCAAGGGGGATATATCAAAAAGTCACAGGTGTAAGGGTTTAAAATTAAACCCCTTTTGAAATGTATACTGATAAAAAAAAGTGGAGTTTTGCAGCTAACAAAGAGACCTGCAGTTACTAAAAAATGATGTGTACCCCAAATATAAGTTCGGGCCCTTCCCAAAATTTTTCGGGGAAATATTTAAATTTGCAAAACTTTTAAATTAATAAAGTTTTTCCCCTAAAATTGTTTTTAAAATATGTTTTGGGTTTTTGGAACTTTATCCAGTGTTTTTATATAGTTAAAAGCTTGTCTGTGTTCGCCTGGGGGCCCCCCCCCCCCCGCCCCCCAAACCGCCGGGGAATTTAAAAAAGGGGTTTTAGATTTGCTTTAAAAATTCTTAGTAACGAAAAAAATGTTAAATCCCTTAAACTAAACTAAATTGGAAGGATCACAGCTAATAGTGAGGTTTCTTGTGCAGGGAAAAAGACTTAAATTTCCCATGGAGCGTTTGGCCAAAAGGCAGAAAGCAGGTTCCCCATTTCCCCATGAGACGCTGAGAGCATGAGGGTGAAAACAGGAAAAAAGCTGTTTTTATGTAAAAACGAGGTCATGTGATTTTTCCCCCCCAAACGCAACCCATAACAATTCCCAAATCATGACGTCAAAACACCCTCTCACCCTGCTTATTCTGTAATTCATTTGCGGCCCCAAAAATTAAAAGGAAGCGCCGGGAAAAAAGGGGCGATTTAATAGTTTAAAGCACAGATTTTAACCTTAATTTTGCATGATTGGAAATTTCCCATCACCATAAAAAAAACCCTTTCCGATTTCAATTTGTCGATAAAAAAAAGCTCAACACTTGTCATTTCTTCCCGGAGAACCGGTTTTGCACAGAGGCTTAAGGAGGGATACATGAAATGCGTTGTGGATCCAGAGAGATGGAGGCAAACAAAGCTTGTTTTATATGTCACCGGTTTTCAACTGCCAGAAGAACCTTGGAAGGGTCCGAGGGGAAGCGAGGGCCCCAAATTTAAGACTAGGGACCTTCAGGCACACATATCTTGACAGAGAGCCATCTTGGTCCACAGGGTGAAACGTCGGGGCCACGGGTCTTCTCCTTTTGTCCTCTGCCTGAGACTTCATGACGGGCAGACGGCCCGATGTAGAGAACGTTCATAGCGTCTCCTTGCCAGTTGGCCTTGATATCCCGAAAAATGGTTCATTGACAGCGGGGCACATCCGAGTCAGAGGGCAGTGGGGGGAGGGGGTGGTGAGGGTAGCGGCCTTAGACTACAAAGAACAGGGGAGGCGCCGGCCAGCATCCGAGTTCCCGATGGTTTTTAGCCAAATTTCGGCCCAAAGGAGCAGCTCAGTCCAGTTGTCTGACGTACTCCTGGACACAAAGTATGCAGGTATTCTCACCAGAAAATTCTGGTTTTCCACACTCTCCACCTGCCCATTGGAACTGAGGGGTGAGTATGCCGATGAAAAGGACAAACTGACTTGCAGACGGCGAGCACAACGCACGCCACAAAATTCGGGAAACAAAACTGAACACGCGGGGTCGGAAGAACAATGTGTGAGGGCATAGTCCTTGTGAAAGCAGGTGATATGTTGGAAGAAATGATTAGCCAATTGGCTGGGCAGACGGCGGCCAGGGAGAGGCACAAAGTGGGACATCTTTGAAGAACCGGTCATGACTACCCAGATAGACCGAATTCCCAGCAGGAGACTGGGTAGGTCCGTGACGACGTCCATAGCTATGTGAGTCCATTGGGACTTCTCGGAGGCAACAAGCAGAGGAAGCAAGAGGCCTGCGGCCTGTGGTCGTGGGACCTTGTTCTGATGGAATAAGTTGACACTGGCAGAGGGTGGAAGTCCTTGACACCCTGTGCTGAGTCTGGCCACCAGTAGTGCCGTGAGGATCACAAAGCATAAGGTATCCTTCCGAGCACGCGGGATATGACCAGCGACACAAAAACATAGGAGCTATGCCCCATCAGTATATTCTCCTGAGTGCCAGCGGCCACAGTAAGGTCTTGCCCGTTGGAATGTTTTGGGACCTGCGGGAGCCACCTTGTGAAACCAACGTTCGGGGGAATAATGTGTATGTGACACGAGTTCATTCACCCGACCACGTCCGAGGCACGAGAGTATGGAATCGCGTGACGTTTTTCTTAGCAAGGCCGGAAATGTATACGAAAGTCAAACCGTGAGAAAAAAGAGGTCCACGGGGTGGGTTCTTGGCGAGGGTTTAGATGCTGGGCCGTTCTGTAGATTATAACAAATCTTGTGGTCCCATAAAGTGTCGATTGGAATTGTCGAGCCCACTCCAGCAGATGTCGCCACTCCTCTAGGGTCAACTTGATGGCCAAGAGTTCCCGGTTCCCCTAAATGGATAGTTTCCGCTCAGCAGGCACGAAATGGTTCATTGAGTAGAAACCCCACATGTGAGAAATCCTTGCCTTTGGAGCTTCTATGTGAGAGGGACCGCCCTGTCCCCACTGAAGAGGCAACGCACCACCAAAGAGAACGGTCCTCTCGGTATATTCAGGACCGGACCAAAGAAGAGGAGCTGTGCTGAGAAGGCCGTCTTTTAGATCCACAAAAGGCCTTCTCAAGCCTCCGGAGGGCCAACATATCGGAAGTTCGCATTTCTTCCTAGTCAAGGGCCAACGGATAGGAAGCCACCGAAGTGGGTGTGAGATGTGGGTAGGAATAAATGTGTTCAGGTAGTAATCTCGCGAAGCCCAGGAAGCGTTATATTGCGAACGAAAGACGAGAACAGGACGGGGCCCATTGTTCAGGTAGCCGCAGGGAGGAATATTTGCAGGTCCATCTTTAGGCTTAGCCGAGGACTCATGTAGCCGAGGAAAGGCGGTCTGGTCCGATGGAGGAATATAAACATTTCTCACAGGACCTTCACCCTGGCGTAACAGTCGAGTTGCTGCGCAGACGTTGCTTGAACCTGGGGGTTTGTGTACTTGAGCCGGTGGAGTCTGAAAGTACTCAGGGGAAAAAAAAAAAGAGAAAAAAAACAGGATGTCATTAGAGTACACTATGACGCAGGTGTCACAAGAGGTATCCACGTTAAAGGACATCGTTTGACGACGGTTCTTGGAAAAACCGCGGAGCGCTTACATGAGACCAAATGTGGCATCACGAGGTATCAAAATGTCCATCTGGGTATTTTAATACACCTTCTTCCAATCGTCCCCCTCCCGAATTCTGTTTGTGGGTTTTAGGTTCTCGCCAGATCCACTTGGTGAAAAACACTTTAGCCCCCTTGAGAGCGGTCAAAATCTCTGAGGATCAGTGGGACAAAGAGGTCGGTAGCGTTTTTTTACTGGTGTTCTTATTTAGACCCTGTAGTCTATTCACGGACGGGGGGGACATCTTTCTTTCTGCACGGAAGAAAACACCCGGCTCTGGCTGGGGAGGAGGACTTCGATGGATCCTTTCTTGTGATTTGTCTCATGATTGTAGGTCGAATGGCCTTGAGTGTTCCGGTTTTTTACGGGACAGCGGCGTAGACCCTCCCCCGGGGTGGACTTGGTTCTGGGAGGAGAAGGTCTCAAATCTCGGGACAATCGTCGTTAGGCCGATGTGATGGGTGCAGGCAGGAATCGGGCCTCTTTTCGGAGAATTACATCACACCAATGCCATGGTGGTTATCGGACGGCAGGCCTGGTATCGGCAACGGTCTTGACAAGCTGGGGGCGGAGGAAGAAGTGGTATGGAACCACCGCGCGTTCGGTTAACACTCCGAAGAACGGTTCTGAATTCCAATCCCCAACGCAGGACTTAGCCTGTCTTCAACTCGAGCTGGTCAGTAGGGGGATGGTGACGTTGCAGCCCTGGGCAAGCCCACAACGCCCTCAAGAGTGATCGCCGAGGAGAGCACGGGGAAAGAACGTCGGGACCACGATATATCTCCTTATGTAGCGGCTCCCCACACGGAGTGTACCGGGCCTTGCAGGGATATGTACTGGATGTGGTCCTGAGGAGTCGCCCACTGACCGGAAGAATAAGCAGCGGCTTCTCCAGCCGGGAACTACAGGTATGCGGTACCTCTTATTGGTTTACCTCAGTGAGGCCTTGAAGAGGAAGTCACATGGCAGACCCCGAATCAGGAAGAGGCAGTAACTCCGGAATGAATGGACCAGCATCAGGAAAGCCCACCTCCCACTGTCATCATCCAAACGATGGTGGAGAGGAAGAACCTCGCACTAGGCCCGCCTCTCCTACGTCACCTAAGAGAGAAGTGAGCTGATTTTCCGGGAGAAACTGTGGACGTTAGCGGTCACGTTCTGCTGCTCTCAGAGATCTGGTTCTCGGCTCAGAGCATAGTAGGACATAGCTTTTGGTTCGGCGAAGGTTGTTCAGCTCCTGCTTAATCCGGTATTAAATGGCACAGTCCACTTGCATGGGTTCCACCTCAGAGGTTGAGGGACTTGACAAGCGATGGAGGATGCTGAAAACCCGGGGCAAGATTGAAACCGCCCGACGGGGGCGACGTACCGAGAGTCTCTTTCATGACGCAAGCCTTCCTGCCTCTCATGCGTAATCCTTATGTCAATTACGACCTGTCGCCAGATGTATGAGTTCACTCAGAAAGGACGGGAGGTATCATGCTGCAAATGCGTCTTCTTACCATGCGGTCTGGAACCCTTTTTTGAAAGTGGCCGCAAGTAGCGGCGGGCATCTTTCACGTGAGCTCTGAAGCTCAGGGTACAGAAACTGTACCGCATAGTCACCCACCGCAGAGGAGTCGGCATTGTCGAAGGCTACAAGCTGAGCGTCTCAGCACGAGGAATAGCACGCGCAGGGCTCTCGAAGACGGTGGGAATTCATAGGAGGAAGGTTCTTAGATCCGCAAGTCACAAGGGTTTCCGTTCGTATTCCCACAGGGGAGTAGCCCAAGACAGGGCACCTTACCCGGTTAGTAGGCTCACTACGAAGGCCACCCTTAGACCTCTCAGAGGGAAACTGAAATTCTTAGCCATCTGAGTTTGTGTAGCATTGTGCAATTTAGAGCACTGGGTACTGAAACCCCGGCTGAGCTTGGGATCCCCGGCACAGTGTAGCTGATGGGTTAAGGGGTGTGAGTCGATGCTTGGGTACCACTGGTATTTTTTTTTTTTTTTTTTTTTTAGGTTTTTTTTTTTTTTTTGTTTTTTGTTTTTTTTTTTGTTTTTTTTTATTTTTTTTTTTTTTTTTTTTTTTTTTTTTTTGTTTTATTTTTTTTTTTTTTTTTTAGCCAAGGGGAACGGATGAAGGGGTAGAAGGAGTCAACGACGGGAACCGCAAGGAGGAGACTGTTGATGGGATGCGTGGACGCTGCACGCATCCCATGGCGGCGAGGTGGAGAGCTGACCCAACTGCTGTGCCTGTTATGTGATTTGCTTAGCGAACTGTCTGCGGCAACCATCGTCGTTAGATCCGCGATGCCTTGGCAGGGGCACCTTGGCGGGTATCACATGGCTGGATTCTTACTGTAACGGACTTGGTAGTGGAATCCGCTCTGACCACCGAAAGCGATGATTGCTAAGCCTCGCCAAGGGAACGGAATCTACAGATAAGAGGCCCAAGGTTTTTCACCAGAGCCCGAGCGCAAAGCGGGGATGGATCCTTGCTGCGGCTGTGAGGTACCAGGTCGTCCCCCCTGACGTGAATTGCTTGCAGGTAGGCGGGCTCCGGCGTGCAGGATTGGTACAGAAAACGTAGTCATGAATCGTAGTCGTGGCAAGGCCGAAGGTCAGGGCAGGCGTGGGGTCAATGGTTCGTGGTCGTGGACAGGCAGGTTGATCAGAGCAGGAGGCTGGAGAGGTTCGGGAGTCGGGAAACGTAGCAAGGGGTCTGGTACGCGCGGGTTTAAGGCAAGAATTATACTTTAGGAACACTTTTCTCTAAGGGCTCGGGACGGCGCATAGATCCAGCTGGCGATAGCTGAGTGGGTGCAAAACTTATATAGGGACTAGCGCCGGCATTACCAATTACGACGAACTGTCCTTTAAATTTTCCATGGAACGAGTGGCGGGCGCGCCCTAGGCGGCGCGCATGCGCATTCCGGCGGGCATAGGGCGGAGGTCCGGACGGGAGCGAGGCTAGGTGAGTGAGTGGATGGAGGGTGGGCCACGGCGCAGTGCGGGCCGGCGGCGTCCTCGTCCCGCCAGGGGACCCGTTTAGGGAACGCGGGTCGCAAACGCGGTCCGTGGCACGGAACCGCGCGGTACAGTCATATACAGGGAGTGCTAACCTTTCACACCAAAGAGGTCAGAGGGCAGAGGTCCTGTCCAGTTCCTCATAGGTGAGCCTCAAAAGGCTTATTATGACTTGTCAGTCAGAGATCCTGCCACTCCTGGACATGACAATCTGGGCTCAGAGGGTGCACCAGTGGGGATACAAGTGGGACAGGCCCACAAGGTCCCAAATGTTTGATCTCCTGCACCTTGTCCTGAAATGGCTGCAGCCGGATGTCTGTTCCCCAACTCAGATGGTGGAGTGGGTCATGATGAACCGCTTCTTGCACGCTCTTCCAAAGTCAATGCAGTGCTGGGTGGCGCAAGGCAATTCCCAGACGCCGGATGACTTGGTAGGCGTGGTGGAGAGATATCAGGCCATGTGGAACTCTTGAGAAAGCTAGGCAGCGAAACGTACATTGAGGCGGTCACATGTCTCTTATTCCTGGGTAATAGAACTTTATATTTGTATTTATACTTTTAGTATTCGATATTATTTTTGCATGATGGTTATTTTTGTTTTGATATTTCTATTTTAATTTTTTTAAAAATTTTGGACATTGGGGTCAATTTATTTTGTTGTTTTCCCAGTGTTTTAAGCGAATATGTCCTGCTTTTTTGTAAAATGTAGTTTTTAACTTTTTTTTTAATTGTGATTAAATACACTGTTTCAATTTTGTGAAACGTATTTCTTATAATAAGATTTATTATGGATTTTTGACATTTTTATATAGTATTTTTGAGTCATCATTCTGTTTTGGTTTATACATGGAGAACTCCATGTCTATCCAGGCCCTTTAAACCCCCTCATACGGTGAAAACCCAAGTGATTTAAAAGCCGATTCCCAAGGCCAAAAGATCCAGGCAACATCCAACCCCGTTAGGGAGATCATGTACTGGAAATGCCTGTGCGGGGCTTTGGGCCCAGCCCATGCCCCCTCGTCGGAACCCTGGACTGTTGGGTGGGAGCGAACACCCTTTTTTGGGGCGCATCCGGCAGGCACAGCTCTATTGAACACTGAGAAGGGACTTTCCCTCTATCCAATCAGGGTGAATGGCACCCCTATCGTGGAACTTCAGGACTCGGGAAAGCTTGGTCCTCTCCTGACACCCCTACCCAAATGTGTTAACCCGGGGAAAATTTTGGGGGCCCAAATGCATACAGGGGGATACCCAATCGTTTAAAACCCGACGGGGGTACAGTGTCCACCACGTGGGAATCGTGCAGGGGTTACTGCACAAGGTGATTATTGTCCAGGATTCCCTGTATTCTGGGTTCTGTGGAAAAGTGCAGTACAGCAGGAACCCGCAAAAAAGACAGCCCCCGGAGCACAGACCATGAGGTGGTCCCTGATTTCAGTTTTCCCCCATGGTAGGGAAGTGGGTGGTCAACCCTTTTTTTTTTTTATAAGGTTTTATTTTAAAATTTTCCAAGTAAATACAAGAAAAAAACTCACATGTTCTACAGAGGCATTACAAGTACTTCAAAATTAGAGATACAATTTCAAAGGATAAACTATCAATACAACTATATATATATTAGAGATGGCCGAATTTCTCAAAAATTCGTTCGGTCACATCGCCGAATTTTCCGACAAAATTCGGTTTTCGGCCGAATTACTTCGGAGTCACTAATCACGTTAAAAAACAGCTATTTCCGGGGCTGCCCAGAGCCTGCCAGGGTGCTGTAGAACGTTGGTGCCATGCTAAATTATGCATAGGGAGCTTGGTTTGTCTTCATACAAGTTTGTTTTAGTATGACCCGCACATGACTGCCGCCTGCTCTTAGAATCGCTTCACTATAAAAATCCTGGGCCACTAATAGGGCAAAACGGACCAATAAAAACTCGAAGCGGAAATGTAGCCTGACAAGAGTCGATGCCATCGAAACTGTAAAAAAACAAGCTGAGAGCTCAGGTGCAACATTATGATAGAGAGTGGAGGTGGACGGCGGGCAGCCCACAGCACATGATGTCCAGGCAGTGGCACAATTACAATTCTGGATGCGGCAAAACATATTAGGCCAACAGAGTGGCACTATCCACACGTGTGGAGGTCATGCGGCAGGCAGCAGCAAGAGGTCAAGCAATGGCAAAATGACAATCATGGAGGCGGAAAAACAGTAATAGGGCACAGAGTTGCACAATCACACAAGTGTTGAGTCACGGCGCAAGCAGTATGCTAGAGTCATACAGTGGCACAAGGCTATTCTGTAGGTGGCGAAACATACTCTGAGGCCTCAGAGTGGCACAATGATACAGTGTGGAGGTCACGGCGGCAGCAGTATGAGGTCATGAAACAGTGTGCACAATGACATTATGGAGGCGGAAAAAACAGTATCAGGGCACAGAGTGGCACAATTCACACAGTGTGGAGTCACCGGCGGCAGCAGTATGAGGTCAGACAGTGCACAATGGCCAATCCTGGAGGTTGCAAAAAGTATGTAGGCCACAGAGTGGAGCACAATTATGAACAGTTGTGAGGCAGCGGCGGCATGCATGAAAGTGGAGCGTCAGACAGAGCACAATGACATTAGTGGAGGCGGAAAAACAGTATTAAGGGTCAACAGAGCTGGCACAATCACACAGTGTGGAGGTCACGGCGGCAGCATAATGAGGACAGAAGGACAGTGGCACAATGGCATACTGGAGTAGGCAAAACAGTATTTAGGCCACAAGTGGCACAAGTACCCAGGTGGATTTCACGCGCGGGCAGCAGTATGAGGTCAGGCAGTGGCACAATGACATTTAAGGACGTCGGCAAAACAGTATTAGGCACAGAGTGGCACAATGAATAACAGTGTGGAGTCACGGCGGCAGCAGTAATGAGGTCAGACAGTGCACAGATGACATTATGAGAGGCGGAAAAACAGTATTAGGGGCACAGAGTGGCACAATCACACGAGTTGGAGGTCACGGCGGCAAGCAGTATGAGGTCCAGACAAGTGGCACAATGGCATTCTGGATGTGTCAAAACAGTATTAGGCCATCAGAGTGGCACAATCACACAGTGTGGAGGTCACGTGCGGCAGCAGTAATGAGGTCAGCAGTGGCACAATGACATATTTATGGAGGCGGCAAAACTATTAGATCCACAGAGGTGTCCCAATGAGATACAGTGAGGGGTCACGCGGCGGCAGCAGTATTAATGTCAGACAGTGGCACAATGACATTATGTAAGGCGGAAAAACAGTATTAGGGCACAGAGTGCACAATCACACAGTGTGGAGGTCTCGGGCGGCAGCAGTAAGGAGGTCAGACAGTGCACAATGGCAAACTGGATGTGGCAAAACATATTAGGCCACAGAGTGTCACAATGAAACAGTTGGAGTGCACGGCGGCATCAGTATTAGGTCAGACAGTGGCACAATGACAAATTCTGGGGAGGTGGCAAAACAGGGGTATGCCACAGTGTTGAGTGCAAAACTGCAGCAGCCGACGGCATCAAGCATGAGGGTCAGACAGTGGCAAAACACAGTGTGGAGGCACGACAGAGTCACATGCAGCAGCAAGAGGTCAGAGATGTGGCACATGAATTCTGCAGTGGCAAAATATATTAGGCCCACAGAGCGGCACAATGGACTGAGAGCGATGTCACGGCGCGAGCAGCATATGAGGTCAGGGCATGGCACAATGACAGAGAGTGGATGTGATGACAGGCAGCAACAGCATGAGTTCAAGAGTGGCACAATGACGATTCTGCATGTGGAAAAATAGTATTAGGCCACAGAGCGGCTTACAAAATGACTGAGAGCGGAGGTCACCGGCGTCAGCCAGCTAAGCATTGAGGTTCAAGGCAGGTGGCACAATGACACAGAGAGTGAGGTGATTGACAGGAGCAACAGCAATGAGGTCCAGAGAGTGTGGCACAATTGACATTTCCCCTGGAGGTGGCAAAACAGTAACCAGGCCCCGCAGAGTGGGTTCACAATGGACACAGTGGTGGAATGTCACGGCAACAGCAAACAGCAAAAGCAAGCAGACATGACACATAGAGAGGCAACTAATTGACAGAGTGTTTTGGTGAGGTGGGGTGGCAATACCAGTCCCATGTAAAAGAGACCGGTGGGGTAGGCAGAATAGGAGAAACTAACAGCATGATGTGGGCAAACAATCAGGCGTGGAGTCTCGGCATCAGAATTAGGTGGCGTGAGGAGCATTGTAAGTTTGAACCCCCATACGAACGCCTAAAGCAAATTTGGTGTGTTGGAAATTCCTAGGCCCCGATCCCAACTGACCTAAATGCCAAACTATGACAAAGGACCAGTATCCACTCCGCGTTCCAACAATGTTTTTCCCCGTGGACAGGCGGGTCCAGTCCTTGGGTAAAACCGATTGGGCCCACCCCCGCCGCACCCTGAAACACCCGCACTCGTGTTATTGCCAACACTTACTTGCCCCCCGGGCAGGGACAGCTTCCTCCAACTGCAAAAACCCCTCCGGCAAGTTGCGGCCACAAACCCAAATCCAGTTTGGGCAATTGGCCCCCAGTAAAGGTCCCAGGCGGAATATCATCTAAACTGGGGTGGGCAGAGTGCGTGTCCCCACCCAAAAGTAAAGGCCCCCACGAAACCTGTTGGTTCAGGGAAATGCATCCATAGGTCCCTTGCCTTCTGCTGCTGCATTGGCCTGTTGACTTGCCCCTCGCTCACTTATGGGCTGGGAGGGGAAGGAAGCTGGCTCCAATTAAAATGGAATCCCAACATAGGTTATACCTGCCTAGATGTGAGCTGGTACTGCGCTCTCCCCCCCCAACCTTCCCCCAGCAAAGCCCCGCGGCAAGTAGTTTAAACGTTGAGGCGAGGTAAACCCCCCGACCCCCCCCCCAGAACCCTTCAGTAGGAGGGAACGATGCCCCGCAAACAAAAGGGCAGCGGCCTCCAACTGATTACGGAGATTTTCCCCTATAGTAATTTGAGTTTTTTGGTCTACCCCTCCTCAACGCTTTGGGAAAAAAGGGCCTCCCCCATTTTTGGACCGGGTAGTCCGAGTGTCCAATAAGGGGAAGAGCCAGAAGGTCCCATAGTCCCTCTGGCCGGATGCCTGGACTATATTCGGCCCCTGTCACTGACTAGCCAGGCAATATAAAGCATGCCCTATTGCGGGACATCTGGCACAAGTGACTCCGAGGGGCCATTCTGCCCTGCCGCTCCATTTTTTCCAGCCTGTATAACTGCCACGGGTTGGCTTTGGGTGGTCTCTGCCTTTCGGGGTCCCTTCCCCTCAAATCTCCATCCCCACCTCCCACCAGCCTTGCTCCTGCCCACCCCTCCTCATCTACCCCACCTGGGGTTAAAAGAAAAATCCACTCATATTCACCATAACAATGGCTATTCTGCCTCCAAATGGTCCTCCTCCTCCCTCCTCCTCCCCTCCACCCCATTTTCAGGTCCCCCCACCGGAACCTCATGTGGCCACGGAGAAAACGAAGGTCGCCCACATCTTTCCAGTCACCCCCCTTTGCCTCCCCCAGACCAGAATTTTATTTTTCAGCATCTTTTCACAGGGACAATGAAGCCAGTGGAAATGAACGTTTAATTCATCCCCGTAAGTCCTGGGCGACTGACAAAATAAACGTGCCTCCTCTGAATGGCCTCAACAAAAACGGCAGTGTCCAACGCATGAGCTTCTGCCTCCACCTGGTCTTAATAACATCTAAAGTATACACAGTGAAGGAAACTTTCTTGTCCCCCCCCCCCCCTTGCCCTGGATCCCATCAAAAAATCGTTTAATGGCCCCCCCTTTTCTCTGTTCCATTGACAGTCCCCCCGGTTACCCTCCCCCCCAACATTCAGGCCTGGAATTACCCCAGCTGGGTGGAAAACAATCCGCAATATTCAAAAAGAGCCGTGTTGGGGGAGGCCCCGTTTCTGCCCCCCGCTGCCCTAAACTCCCCCGAGGAGGGTTGTGGTTCGCTGTCTAATTTTTGGTAACGAAATGGATAAAAGGTGGCACTAAAATGCACAGTTATTGTTCCTGGGCCTTTTTCATGAATGGTTCAGAAAGAAATCGGAGGAAAAGGACTCCTTCCAGAAACCTTTTTTAAAACACCCCAGATTTTTGAACACGTTTCGCCCATGCAAGGGCCGTCATGGACCCAACCCCTCCCTCCGGTGCAGGCGCGGACCACCCATGTTTTTTTTTCCCATACCCATTTGGTCCACACCCCCGTCCCCACCTCCGCCCACAGTGGTTCCCGATTTTGCAGTTGGGCCGCGGAGAAAAGCCACACAATCCGATGTTTTCCCCTTGCTTGGGCAATGGCCCGCGGAAAGCAAGTATTTCCTCCCCCTTGTTGTGAACTTTCCGTTTCGCCCGAGGCCAAGCCTAGGTGTATAACTGCGTGTACACCGCTGTGCCCCCTAACGCACCCATGTTTGGGTAATGAATTGGGAGGCAAGTAAACTTGTGGAGGCCCCCTGAGAAATGGTTGGTTGGTGGTGGGGGGTGGATGTATGGAAGGAGGCCGGACCATTTGGCGCAGAGGAGCAGCAAAAAGTATGACAACCGTGGAGGAGAAAGCGGGCCGACCCTCCCTGACCCCGAAAGGTATATGTTTTGGTGGGATGCCGGGCCAAGTGATAGGCACATTTCACCCAGTGTGGGCCCCCGTAAAGAAAGGAACATGAAAAAACCTGGTCCCGACCGTAGTTTACAGCTCCAGACCGTCCCCGTGCCTGCGTGCCGAGGTACCTTTTGGGGAACAAACCGATTAAAGCCCTTCAAGTAGGACCCTGGACCCCACTTTTCCAGTTCCGTACAATATTATGAAGTAGGCCTGGTAATCCTCTTACTGCTTGCCGCTGTGGCAGCCATTTGTGGAAAAAGAAATATTTTACGGCCTTGGAACCTTTCTCACCCCTCCAACCATCGGCCCCCCTCGAGCCACAAGCCATTATTTCTCTGAATGGTGCAGAGTCCACCATTTATTGGTAAAGGGAAGGACTTGCAAAGTACCAAACAAAACTTTGAGGGACAGGGAAAAGCAAACGTTCAGCTGGCTATGCACCTTTAGGAATTTAAGAAATGGTGGATTGGAAATACGTCATACTGTTTATGTCCTCTTTTTAACAATCGCCTTCTCCTACGACTGCCGGCCCAAAGAAGTAACGAGGAGCAAGAAGCATCTGGACCGGGAGATGGAATTCAAAGGAGAAACAGCTGCCCTTCTGGCCAAGAGGTAGTGGGAATCCCTTTGACTGGGCTGAAATGGCATGTGGCCGAGGCCACTGGCCCCGCTGCTGGCATCTGCTGCGAAGCGCAAAGGAAAAAAATGGGACCACGCACAAATCTGAGCCAAAGCGTTTCTCCCAGGCACCTGGGAATGGGTGAACCTGCCATGGAGTTTAGGACGCAGGGCCCGTTTTGTTGCCAACCGTTAGCCCTCCCTGGTCCCCCCACGCTTCACTTTCTGCCCCACGAGAGTTTCTACATATTCCCCCATTATTATCGGCCGTCCTCCTCCATACCTCTCCTCGGGGGTGTACCCCTCCTTTAGAGAGCAAAGAACTGCCACATAGACCGCCGAATTAAAGCTGATTTTTTATAAACCGCCCAAACTGCTTGCCTTCACCCGCAACCCTGGTGAAGGTGAACTTTACTTGGCCGCCCCGCTGTTGCCTCGACCTTGTAGCCCCCTGTTTGTGGCCCCGCTTACACTTTCTGGACTCCCCCCCCTTGGACCTGCCCGAAGCGGGATTATCTACCCACCCCCGGGTTGGCCGCTTGGGTCATCTTACCCGACCTCACACTTCTGCTGCCTTACCCTGGCAGACCTCTAACGGCCACACAACCCACTTGCTGTCTTCGCACGCTGCCTGTACGCGCAAGCCCTGACGCCCTCTTCTCCTGACGATGATGAAAGCCCCCTTGCTTACACCCGCTCCCAAGGTGACGGTCGCTACACCATACATCCTATTTGTGTTTTCCCATCCGTCACTACTTTCCCCCTCCATCACTCGGGTCGCCCTTGTGTAAAGCGAGGGCTGGGACCGTCTCAACCACATGACCTCCCCGATGCCACTCCTCCACCATTCTATACTTTTGCCCTGAGCCTACTTCAAGAAGGCCTTGGGGAATATTGGCCCCATTTTCTTTCGCGAGCCCTGACACGGTAGCTTGCCTGACACTCCCCTCCAACAAAAATTGTTTCATCCCCATCACTCGCCTAATATATTAGGGGGGGCGCTGAGATCCCAGATAACCACCATAGAGTAGATTTCCCCTGGCTTTTGAGGAACCTGGATGGGGGGAGCCCATAATGTGCCCCGTGGCTTTGGGAAACAGGTTGAAGGGCCGCTGACCCCCCTCCCCCCTTCCCCCCCGGGTCCATGCCGAACAAGTTTTTGTTGTCTGAAGGTTTATCCCACCGACTCTGGCTTTGGGGGGTGTGTATCCAGATTGTCCCATCGGGAGGAAAGAAGTATGAAGAACCAAGTCCCATACCCAATCCAAGAACCCTTGGTTGTATTGTCTGATACAACACACACGGCCCGCCTAAGAATGTGACAGCGGCAGTATTGTGGTCCCGTCACCCGAGTGGAATCCCTTGCATGGCCGAACGTCCCCCCTTGCTGAGCTGCGACCCCTGGTACCCGTTTTCCAAGAAAAATGTTTGTTCCACTGCCACTCCCGCCAGTTTGGCAGAGCCCACCCTGCCCACCTCTACTGTCCTGAAACATAACTGTTGATTGGTTCCAAAAAATGTTAAAACAGACACTGATTTGATGAGAGCCTATCGATGTAAAATATGATAAATTTATACACCCTGTTATGTATGGACATTCCAAAAATGAACCCAGTAACAAGCTTTTGGGTTAACCCTGGGGATTAAAATTGCCGCTCCACCAAATGTGGGGCCAGTAATAAAAAATTGGTTACTTAGTATTGGTGGACGTTTTTAGCAAGGCACTGGAGAGTAATTACTAAAATGTAAAAAGCACAAACAGCCTTAATTAACCGTTCCGCTTGTGCAATTAATGCTAACAAGAAAAAATGGTTAAAATATTTTCGGTGTTTGAAAACAGACGGGTTTTTATTTTTGGTCACAAACACCAGCAAAAACAACAACGCTATAAATTAATTAAAACCCCTGTGATTGAAAATTGCTCCCAATAAATTTGAGCCGACAAACAAGTCAAATCCATTTTAGAAAGGCGTGTAACAATTTTGCGTGGAATATTCTACGCCCCACACAACAAGAGATACGTTGTAAATTAAAAACCTTATGCCACCTTTTGTGAAATTAAGGCCTACCAAAAAAAAATATATATATAACTTTATGGCCGATGGAAAAAGATGACGGTTTTATATTTTTTGTCAGCACAGACGGCCCAGCAAAAAACAAGAGCCGCCTTAATTTTAAAACCCCCTGGAATGTTAAAAAAGGCCTGTGTGCCAAAGAATTGTAGCCGCCACAAAACTATGTAGCGGAGGTTGTTTACAATTAGCGGTGTTTTTTACGTCCTACGCCCAAAACCCCACAAACAAGGAGATACAAGTTGATAATTTGCACTTAGGTCATGTGTTAATTAGGCTACCAAAAAAAAAAATATAAAATATTATTTGGGCCGTTGAAAAAGAACGGTTTATTTAAGATTTGTCATAACACCATCAAAAAACAAACAACCGCATTAAATTTAACCCTCTGGGATGTAAATTGCCGCCCAAAGAATTGAGCCGCACAAACTAAAGTAAAAAAAGCGTAGGAATTTACAATTGCGTGTTTTATTCTTACGGCCACCAAACAACAAGAGGATACATGTTTATAATTTGCCCTGTTGGCTTATTGTGGGAATTAAGGCTAACCAAAAAAATATATATATAATTTTTGGCGCTAGAAAAAGCCCGGTTATAAGTTTTTTGTCAGCACACCAAGCAAAAACAACGTCATAATTAACCCCTGGATTGTAAATAGCGCCAAAGAATTGAGCCGCACAAACTAAGTAGCTGTGTTAAAACAATTTGGTCGGTGTTTTTCTCTAGCGCCATCATAACAACAAGGAATCCAGTTTTTTTTGTAAATTTTGGCCTATTGGCTTGTGAAATTAGGCTACCAAAAAAATTATATAAAGATATATTGGCGTTTGAAAAAAGACGGTTTATTTTTTTGTCCCAGCAAACACCAGCCCCAAACAAAACAACGTTTATAAATAAAACTCCCTGGATGTTAAAAAATGGCGCCAAAAATAGAGGCCGCCCACACGAAACGCCTAATCAGCGTTGTTTACAATTGCTTGTCGTGTTACCTTTTTTTCCTACGCCACAGACAAAACAAAATAAAATAAACAGTATTGTAATTTGCCCTTGTGCTTTGAGATTATTAGGTCCTACCAAAAAAATATAAAAATAATATTATGGCGTATAGGAAAAAAGAACAGTTGTTATATATATTTTTGTCCACGCAAACACCAACAAAACCAACGCATTATACATGAAAACCCCTTGGTATTGGTTAAATTGGCGCCCAAAGAATTGACCGCCTGCAACCAAAACCCGAAGTAGCAGAGTTGTGTTAAACAATGCGAGTGTTTTCTACCCCACAAACAACAAGAGATACAAGTTGTAAATTTTGCCCTTTTGCTGAGTTTTGAATTGATGGCCTATACCTAGAAAAATAAAATATAACTTTATGGCGTTTGAAAAAAAAGTGACGGTTTTAAAATTTTATTGACAGCCACACCAAGCAAAAAGACCCGCTAATTAAATAAACCCCTGGATAAGTAATTTTGCCGCCAAAGAAATTTGAGCCCGCACAAAAACTAGTAAGCGTGGTTAAACAATTGGCGTGTTTTCTCACTACGCCACACAACAAAAGGAATTTACAGGTTTTTTGTGAAAAATTTGCCCTTTTGCATGTGGAATTAGGCCTACCTTAAAAAAAATATTATAGAAAAATTTAGGCGTATTGAAAAAGACACTGGTGTTTATTTTTGTCCAGCACACCAAGCAAAAAAAACCACGCTTAGATAAACCCCTGGATTTTGTAAAATTGCGCCAAAGAATAGGAGCCGCAAAACTAGTAGCGTTGATTTTTTACAATAGCGTGTTTTTCCTACGCCCACACAACAAGAATATACAGTGGTTTTTGTAAATAAGCCCTTTTATGCTTTGTTAAATTAGAGTGTCTACCAAAAAAAAATATAAATATAATTTTATCGAGGAAAAAGGAACCCGTTTTTTTTAATTTTTTGGTCCAGCACATCCCAGCAAAAAACCAAACGCTTAAATTAAACCCCTGGATGTAAATATGCGCCGAAAGAAATTGAGCTTGTCCACAAAACCCAAGAATATCAGGCGGTGTTTACCAAATGCGTGTTTTACCTATCCCTTTTTCTTCTCCCCTTTCCCTACGCCCACCAATACCAAACAAGGAAAGGAAATAAACAGTTTTGTACGAATATGTGGCCCCTGTGCTTGTTGAATTAGTGCCTAACCAAAAAAATATGATATATAATATTTTGTGCGTTGAGAAAAATGACGTTTAATTTTGTCCCAGCAAACACACCAGCAAGAACAAAACGCTTAAATTAACCCCCTTGGTAAGTAAATTGCCCGCCATGAATATTTTGAGCCGCAACTGAAAGACAAAAGAAGCGTGTGTTACAAATTGGCGGTGTTTTTCACTACGCCCCCCACACCAAACAAGAGTGATACAGTTATTGGTAATTTGGGCCCTTAGGCTTATGTTGAAATTTAGGGCTACCAAAAAAAAATAATATAAATAATATTATTTTGGGCTGTTGAAAAAGACGGTGTTATATTTTGGTCAGCACAACCAGCAAAACAACGCTTAATTATAACCCCCTGAATGTAAATTAGTCCCGTCCAAAGGAATAGAGGCCCGTGCGACCAAACTAGTAGCGTGTTACAATTGGCGTTGTATTTTTATCTTTACCCGCTACTCCCGAACACAAGACAAAACAGTTTGTAATTTGGCCTTTGCATGTGGAATGATAGAAAGGGCCCCTACCAAAAAAATGATATATATAAAAATTTGGGCCCGTGTATGGAAAAAGACGGTTTTTTAAAGTTATTTGTTACACACACCGAGCAAAAAACACCCGCCTAAATATAACCCCTGGATGTAAAAATTTGCGTCTAATTAGAATTTCAGCAAGGACCCAAAAATGCAATTGTGGTATTATGTTATTGTAAGATAAAAACAGCTATTGTTATTCTTTAAGATGAATACAACCAGAAACTTGGCTTTTAGAATTCCCACATTGGAATATTGAATGTAAAATGCAGCTGCCAGGTATTGTGACCGCAACACTGGGAAATTGTTCAGATCCCAAATACCCCAAAAAAATCAGAAATAAAGAACATTTCATGAGAACATTACTCTGTAGACCCCAATGCTGGATACTACCCCCACCCAAGAAAATCGCTGGTAGTAAAAATCAGTTGCTATCAGAAAAGCGTCTGAATCACGTCCGCAGCAGCAACCTTCCCCCAGTCAGTTAACAGTGGAGAAGAGGTTGTGGGGAGCTCCCCAGCGGCTGCGCCGCCATCGGTGGTACCTAATATAGTGCGGTTTGACCGTCCACCACAGAAAAATCCCCGCCGGTCGCCTCCCCTGAAATTGGCATACAACTTTCTTGGCCACAATCAATGCCAAGAGGCCATATTGCCCTTGCTTCCTCCCCAGAGTGGGCTTTGCCACCCGATTGAAGCGCCAAATGTGGCTTTCTCAGCCCCATATTTATCATCAAAAGCCACACTTCGTTTTCACGTGCCGAAAGGAAAACCACCAAATGTTCGACCTTCGGGTCCGAACCGAAGTTTTTCCTGGAAAAATTTCTAAACGAATTTATTCCCACTATCGGGTGAGAGAGAATCAAATTTTTCGGCTCTCCATCCTCCTATATTGATACCATACAGCTGTATGTCCATATAATAAAATTCATTGAGGTAATAATACATAAAAAGCACGTTTTCGTTAGTTTAATATAAATAGTAGTACAAGTGGCCAAATGAGTAAAATTGACAGAAAAAGGAGGAATAGAAGGTCCACTCCATCCAGTTGTAATATTCTTCCTCAAGTGTAATTTCCATCCGATGCCCATGGCAACTGTGGTCCCCAATACAATCCACAAACCATCACAATCAATCCTTCCATTCACACTTGGTTGGTCCCCCTTCCCCTCTCTGGTCCGCCCCCTAGCATCATATCCATTGCCCATCAAACCATTCCGTCCCTGAAGCCGCCGCAGTCCCCCCAATTGCTCCAAAGCTAGTTAATTGGAAAAACGCATGGGGATGCCCTATTTTTTTCCGCTAAATGCAATTATGTTCCCATCTTGTACCTGAGGGAGTTTCCGCATTTAACCACCCATTATTTCCACTGCTTTCTAAAGAAAAAAGGGGACCTTGTGGTTGCGGTTATTTCCAGTTTAAAGAAATGTTATATATAATTTATATTTCTTCTCTGGTAAATAGAATAGAAAGAAGTCATAATAAAAGGGATTGCAAGTACCGTGAGTTTACCCCACCCGGAATAGAATCTTCCTCCAATTCCTAAGAGCCGGTAATTCCCCACATTGAAACACACATTTTGAGGGAAACCCAATTTTTCCCTATTCAAAAAAACAAGTGGGAGCATATCCCCGCCAAAACAAATAGAGGATTTTTGCCAGAAAGCCGTGCACTCCCCACAACCGAAGTGAAACTAATGTTCTCTCTCCTCCGCTGCCCCCGCCCACACCGGACAAAGGCTATGTTATTGATATGGAAAAAGCCAAAGCCCAATCTGTGATAATAGATCCGAACTGGAGTGTGTAAGATTAAGCCCTATGGAGCCCAATTAATTTTTGGAATCAGCTGGATCACTGGCACCCTCCAGAACCTGAGATATGCCCGCAAGGAGTTTCCCTCCAGCTCAGAGAGGTCGCCATCTTATGTTAAAGGCCAAGGGAAAACATCTATCTCCTGCCAACTATTTCAAAGGTAGACTGTGCCCCAAAGGGTAGAAACCCTGACTAGCCCATACAAGCTATGGTAGATGGAAGAAAAACCCAGGGGCTTCCTTTAAGGGTAACCCCGTTCCCCACCATAATGGCCGTCTAAAGTACCCCGTATTCAAAGTATGGGGAACTAACAATCCCCCCCAAACTGGCGCTAGCACAAAACCGCATGTGCCCTTAGCTGCAAGGTAACGATCAAAAAAGGGAATCCCCTAGGAAGGTCAAACTATAGTCTGCCACTTTGCATCCTCTTGCAAACGTCAATGAAAATAACCATCTTATTAAACAATTGCATTAAGGTAATTATCACTCGCCCCGGGCCAGCCACCAGAAACCATAAATCTGGGATAGCTCTACTAGTTCTGGGCAGAATTCCTGGTTTTAACACCGACAAGAGGACAACGCCGGTGAACCCAAGCACTGTCTGTCGCCACTATGTCCCGCCAATAAGGGTGGAATAAAAATTCATCCAACAACCCGAACCACAGCTACACCTCATCATCGGTGGTATAATAATGGATCCGTGGAAAACAATTATCCCTCCTCATATAAAGGCAGATTGGCATTTTCCCTCAAGGTGATGGCTCCTATCAAGGCATTGCCTCCCTAGTCACCACTAGAACAGGTATCCCATTCGTATTACCCCCGGAAAAACCATTTATGATATAATATGGTCCAACTGTGATCGCTTACATAAATAGACATACAATTCAGGAAATAGCAAGCCCAACCTTGTGTCCTCCCGCCCCATGTATGCGGGGACTTTAAAAGTGTGGCCGCGGAGTGGCGCCCCCAACCCTCCCCCCCCACACTCTCCCCCATAAGAAAAAGAGAAAAAAAACAGTTTTGTCTGACAGCTATTGAAAAATGCTACTTGGGAAATCAACCCCGGGTGCCCAGGCACTGGTAAATAATATATAAGAAGTTCTTGGGTTAAATATTGTACCATTTTGTTAAACTATAATTCGCCAATAAGGGACTAGTTGAAGGGCAGAGTGGTGGCGCCCCAGGGACTTCAGCCCTCAAAAGTAACCAGACCTGTTCCCTCAACCACGGCTGAAGGTTTCCTAGCACACCCAAAATTAAGAGAAAAATTCCCTAATATGTATAATCACTCCGAAGGATCTTTAAAAGATTTGTTGGTAGACAAATTTGAAGAAGTGGGAGATGGTCCAAACCCTTTGAATGCGATGGGTCCCCAGAACCCTAGGGGTAAACCACAGGTAAACCATATGGACCAGCCCATAAACTTGCAAGGATGAAACCCTAAAAAGGTGCTTTCGAATAGCGTGGTTTGGTTACTTTGAAGAGGGGGGTACCCCAATGATTTAGGGGCAGAAGGAGAGTCGATAGTTACTCACTTTGGCGGTAAAAAGAAAACTTGCTTGTACTGGTTGTAACCAGAATCCGGAAAAAAGTGGTATGAAACAACTATCATGGTTCCCAAACCTTCATCATAGTTTCCCCATAAATGTAAAATGGGATTCTTGGCCCCAATGGGTTCGTAGTTAGTGGTGTGACACCCTTGGGGCAGTGAAAAGGACAGTAGAAAGAATTCTACCCAGATTTTACTGGCCAGGGTGCTACCGGGAAATCCGAGATTATTGCCAGTCCTGTGCTCGGTGCCAGGAAACCTCCCCGTTGCCACTTTCTGCAGCCCGCTAATACCATTGCCTGTTATCGAGATACCTTTTGAGAGAAAAGCAATGGACTTAGTGGGCCCCCCAGGTCAAGTTGGCTAGGGGACACCAGTATATTCTGGTTGTCATGGATTATTCCACCAGGTAAACAGAAGCTGTGCCCCTAAGAAATTCCTCCTCCAAAGTCATTGCTAGGGAATTATGGCATATATTCTCCAGAACGAAAGAGATCCCGACAGACTATGGGACCCCATTTATGTCGAGAGTAATGCAGGATCTTTGTGAGGTTCTGAAGGTGACCCAACTACGGACCTCTCTGTATCACCCTCAGAAAGATGGCCTGGTGGAGTGTATCAACAAGACCTTAAAGGCCACGATGAAGAAAGTAGTCGAGAAGGATAGCCGAGATTGGGATTACCCAGGGCCATCTTAATAGCATTTTGGGCCCCTGCGCAGAGCTGTGACCTAGGCCCCCCAACCAACACAACCACTTGAAGGAACAAATACATATATTATTAATAACAATAATACACATAGTGATCAGACACCAACTCATATATAACCTACAACACGCCATATAGAGACCACCAATACGAAGGTAGGTATATAGGCCCACTATAGGAAGGTAAAGTAGCCCCATGTAAGAAGATATGTATTTATACCCCCTGTAGGTAGTTATGAAGTCCTCTGTAGATAGATAGGTATATACTGTATGGCCCTTGTAGGCAGGGCTGTATTTACAGCTCATGCGCCCTAGGCACTGAGCCCATAAAATGCTCACAAATTGGTACCGTACAGTTATACGGCATGTTTTGCCACTTTTTGGGGTAGATTAGGAGTGTAATCTGCCCCCTAAAAAGCTAAAATACTACAGTAAAATGACTGCCATTTATTGCTTTGTAAAATCAGTGTCATTGTTTGATGACACTGATTTTACCTCAGTATTTTTGCTACCTGATGTAAGCCAGGACAAAGAGTTGATGTGCCAGTTATTTGAGTCATTTTATACGTCGACCATTATAAGTATAGGAGCAGCAGATCTGTCTTGGACATTCAGCATCATTTCCTTGACAGAATTCCGCACTTACAAACATTGCTAACAAGGAAACAACGCTGTTTTGGTGCTGACACTTTAAGGAAAAATAATTGACAGGTAGGCTGGGTTCACAGAGCATATAGCGTTACATGCCGCTATATTCCTGCTATTGAAAGTAAGCACTGGCCAGCGCGTACTTCGAACAATGCTCTGGCCAGGCGTAAGGTATGTTCACACTGCATAATTGTGGGGTGTATTTCGGTGTGTAATTGCGCTGCAATATGCCCAAAATGCTCCCTGTAATTATGGTAATTCATTGCTCTCCTATAGAGTTATGAATTACGCCTGTCTTCCCCGAGGTACAATAAACACATATTGTACGCCGGGAGAATAAGTGACATGTTACTTCTTCCTGATGTTTATACATCGTGGATAATAGAAATGAATGGGACCAGCCCACCACACTTTAGAAGTACACACTGGCCAGCTTATGCTTCTAAAACACCCGCTGTGTAAACATACCCTAAACTCTCTGAGGATTTGCAGTGGCACATAGTAAGTGCCAGGGAATATGCTGTAAAATAAGTGCACTATGATATTACCTTATTTGTATGGCATACTTTGGGCACATTGAAGTGCAATTACATGCCAAAGTACGACCTGCAGATACGTAATGTGAACATACCCTAACACTTTTATTTATTTATTTATTTTTTTACACATCACTGATTTGAAATTTGTGTCTGTAGGCACATGAGCTACACTGCTACACAGGAGAGTGCACACTGGCAGAGAAGAGGTTAACAGCACGGACAGGGCAGAAGAGAGCACACACTGGCAGAGGAGAGGTTAACAGCATGGACAGTCTTTGAGGAGCTTATCTCCTGCTTATCTCCTGTTGTGCTGTCAGTCCGCCCTCCCCCCTCTGCTCCCTGACCTGACAGATGGCACTTGGCTATAGCCTGGCCCCTGCTCTGCTTCACTGCCTGCCTGCCCTGTAATGAGTAAAGGGCAGATGCCTGAAGTCGGTGAGGTAAAAACCCATTGCTTCTGGTGTCAGCGTCAGTAGGCCACTGACATGGTTATATTATTTGTATGGCTACAATGCAGTTATCCAGGTTGGGTTTTTACTGGAGCAGTCAGAAGAGTTGGGTGGGATGACTGCTCCCACATTCCAGGCCAGAAATTACCAGGGCTATGTAAGGCCAGCAGGCTCAGGTGAGAAGGAGTGTGGTTCCCTATCTGACTGAACTGCTCAGTGGAGCAAGAGTTTGTGTGAGAGCCAGAGCTGGGCCTTGCAAATCCATAGAGACTAAGAGCTGCATGCGGTTCCCCTAACCCTGGGAGGTACTGTAGCATATTGCAAGACTATGGTTGCTTGTTTATTTTGGCTTAAGCAAGCCTTGTCGTTTGTGTTTTTCTGTTTTGTGGATCGCACCAATAAAGTTTGCGGTGATTCATCTTTGGAAGAGACTGGTATCATTTGAGCTAATCCCTACTTTATAAATATATAAGGTGGTGAATGGTGTATATATTGCACCCAGAGTTCTCACACATATAAATGTAGCAGAACTAAAAAGAACAGATAATACACCGTGAAATCACGGCACAGAATGTTATCTCACTTTTTTCAACGCTTTTCAATGGCCTTTGTTCACAGATGAGAGCAGATAACACGTATAGCCGTGATATCACGGTCAAGCTACTACATACAAATGATGGTCACGCACACCTGAACAAGAGGAGGCGGGTGCAAACTGTGGAAAGGCAATAAAGTCACGTATAGAAGATAATAGATCCACTGCACACCAATGTATAATGCGTATAAATATAGTTTATTTACAAAAGAGGGCTTAGATAATAATAGAACAAGATGGGGTGCCAAAAATAATACACAGACAAGTGCTTCACATAGGTACAAGTATAGTAGATGTCATATGGTATATAGCGGATGCCATATACTATGTAGACGTTTCGGCAATTGCCTTTATCAAGAGACATCTAGAATGTAAGAAATAACACATTGTGAATAAAAACCAAATGATATAAGCGATAAACAGAAAAAGGAGGGAAAGACTACAAGAGAGAAAATCAAGAACAAAGCAAATGAGTGAAAAATAGGATAGAAGGACACAGGCAAAAAGGATAAATAGGATAAATATATAACCATTTGTCTTACCTAATAGAGTAATGATAATTGCTATTATGAGGTAATATTTATATGGAAACGAAAGACACCAAAGCGGGATGTAAAAATATACATGAATATAGGTGAGATAGTAAAAAATGACAGTGAATGGTAAAAGATAAAAATAAGATCACATACCAAAATTAGTATCCAGTGGGGTAATGAGAGGTATGTCCGGGCTAGAGACAAAGGGAGAAATAGGTGAGGGCACAGGGATTGATCCGGAGCACTGGGGGAGGTAGAAAGTAGTAAGAGATATACCTGGTATTGAGGAGTGCGCGGCCGGAAGAAATAGACCGTGCGTACACGGGAAAATCGCGCATGCGCAGTAGCGGAGAAAGGGCAGAGTGGGCCGAACAACACTGCGCGTGCGTCGTGAACGGCATAGGCGCAGTAGGAAATGGCGAGCGGGGTAATGACAACAGTAACCGGGTGCTGTCAGTGGAAGAAAGGGGTAAAATACCGGACATGGAGAGAAATAGAATGAGAATAGAGGGATGAATAAAGCAAAGGTGGTAAGGGTGACTAACAGAAAACTATAGGACAAAGGAAAAATAGGAACAAGTAATGAATGTAAGGTGTATGGAATGGGAGGGAAAGGAAAAAAAAAAAGAGAGAAGTTAGGGGAATAAAATCCGGGTTGGGGAAGGTAAAATTTTTAAAAGGAGACCATTTAAATAAGAAGAGGACTAGAAAAATAAAGCGGTGGGATGGGTAAAAAAATTTTGTTAACAGAAGGTACGTTTGGGCAAAAAAATTGGGAAAGAAAGCCTCCATAATAGTGTATGGAGAGAACCAGAATAAGGAAAATATAAGTAGCTAGCGTATTAGAGAGAGTAAAAATGGAAGGATATAAGTAGCTAGCGTATTAGACAGAGAGAGTCAAAAATGGGAAGATAAAAGGATCAATAACGGATATCAAACTCACGGTTCAGGCCATTAGGTTCCCTATTTTGGTTCTTTTCATACACTATTATAGGAGTGCTTTCTCCAATTTATTGCCATCATTTATTTACTGGATATCGGGTGGCATAGTCAACTACTGTCAAAATAAAGCGCTTCCCAGAACTGCTGGGGACGGCAAGGGGGGACCTATGTATCCACCGCCACTCTTTGGAAAGGCTCATCGATGATTGGTAAGGGGATCAATGGAGCCTTGGAAGCAGTCCCCGCCTTTCCTACCCACTGTCCGACCATACATGAACAACAGTAGTTGGCTATGTAAGTCCCCATATTTGGCCAATAAAAATTATGAATAAGCCGAGCTTTGGTTTATGTACCCCCAAATGCCCGGCTAAAGGAATCTCATGAGCGACCTTCAATAGTTGTTCCCTGAATGGGAAACAGTTGGTGTGCGTCAGCCACAGTCTCTGTGTACAGCTTTCCTGCCCCATTTACACCTTTCGTTGCGGGACTAGGGGGAGGATTATCTGCCAGCCCTCTTAGCTTATCTAAGCTGTGATGGGCAATAGAGCTGCCTGAAAGCCATAGCTATCAGGTGGACATCACTTGCAGGGGGGGGGGGGGTAGCAGCAGATGCTGGGCTCTCTTTTCTGGCTGCAGCGTGTGCCCCCTCCTCAGTCAGGAGATGCTGTCTGTTAGAGAGAAAGCAGGTCACAGGTCTGAGGCTTACAAACATTTTGACTGCGAGTTATAGCTGCAACATATAAACTGTTATCAACATTCACATTCGCTTTACCCACAGTGGGGACATTGTCCAGTGTTCCCCTGAAGTCGTGCACCGGGCCTTTGGGGGACCACATCTCGGGGTGGCATCCAGTGGGGGGACCGGGACATAATTAATCTCCATCTCCCCCAAATCAGTACCTAATAAAACATTGGCTGGGATAGAGTCAGAGATTCCCACTTCTCTCACCCCCTTCCCTGCTCCCCAACCCAGATAAACACGGGCCACGGGGACAGCAGAGGTGAATCCTCCAAAATCCAGTCAGGGCCCATTGTCTTCCCAGTAATGATGTCCTCAGAGCTCACCAATTCTGGGCGCACCACAGTCACCTCTGCACCACTGTCCTTGAAGCCAACGGTAACTTTGTTGCCCACGGTAACAGGTTGTAAATTGCGCTGCTTCTTCCCTTCAGCCCCAGCCACAAGGTAAATAGGGGGCCCTGCCCGGGGATTTCGCAGGGTGTAGGGGCACTCTTCCTCTTGTCGGAAACATGTGGCATTTAACATTCCCCACTTTGTTACAGGTGAAGCAATTGCACGGGTCAGTTAATAGATTGTGGTCTTGGGGCCCAGGAGGGTAACCAGTATGGGTGCGCAGATGGTCGATGAGGGGGGGAGGAAGGAAATCTCCAGCAGGCTTACCTCTCCTCCAGGTGGACTCAGGTGTTCTCGGGCTTCTGGCATCCTGTTGGCAACTAGGAGTCTGCCAGTTCTGCCGCGTCTCCGGAAGTCTTGGGTTTCCAGTCACAGACAAACTGACGAACATCGGCCCGGGAAACAGATATGGAGAAGCTGCTCCTTGACCATTAGATTAAAAGGGTTTTGTCAAAGCTGGAAACAGAGAGTCCTTCTACCCATGCTTGCAGGTGGAAACTTAAGTTGCTCTCCACATCTGGGGTAGCTGTCAGTGGGCCCTTTCTGCAGACTCCAAAATTTTCCCTGCGATACACCTCCGGATGTGAGGTGATATTTCATGAACCAGAGCTCTCTTTATGGCGTCATGCCCCCGTTTGCTCTGGTGGGAGGTCCGAAAAAAACCTCCAGCTTTGCCCCTTGGTCCGGGGTCGGTATCGTGCCCACTGCTTTTGGGCAGATTATTGTCTGCAAGTTTTTCCCAAATCCTCCTTAGGAAAAACATCTAGAGTTCCCATTCTTTTCCTTCACAGGAAAGTTTTCTAGTCGGGGTTTCAAAGGGTTTGATCCTGGGCATGAGGCTGTGGCAAAGCCTCACCCCTTTCAAGTCGTCCCAGTGTAGCTTGAGGTCCCTCTCAGCTTTGGCGGCCCTTCTCGGCTGGCCTCCCCCTCGCACGGCCTGGCGTTCCGTAGCCTCTCTTTCTGCCTTGTTAGAATTGCAGGATAAGTTGTAGGCGCAAATTTAAAGGGTCACAAGCACCAAGTTGCTGCAAACCATACCCAAGCAGAGTCCATGCCCCCCGAGAACTGCCCCCCTGCGGGTGTCCTCAGGGGAAATTATTTCAGGAGCAAATTCCGTCAATTGGACCTGTGTGTTGTCAGTTTCGTTCTCTGACGCCGTGTCCAGCTGCTGCAAATCCTGCTCCACGAGCTCACAGATCAGCAGCACCTTCGTCTTTGCTGTTGGATTGATACCTCTCTCCTCGCATAGGCTGATGAGAGTTTCTTTATTTTGTCTTTTGTACATGGATGTCATCTTACAAAGCACCCTTTGCCAAATAAAAGATAGAAAAAAAAAACAGGAAGGGAAACAGATTGGGGCAATGTCAAGTAAGCACTGCTTTGTTCTTGTAAGACTGGTTTTAATCTTCACAAAGATACACCCAGTCTTTTAAGTGCAGGAAATAATTGCTTAAACCAAGCAATAATGCTGCAATAAAAAGAAAAAATATCCCACCGCTCTGCCACCATTTGTCATGTACACACTCACACAGCACGTGATGGGGGCCACTGTAATGGGTAGATTTATCTCCACTTGTCCCTCACCTCTCAATCAGGTAGCGAATCAAGCATAAATCGCACCACAAGACAGTTCCAGCCCCCCAAAGTTAACCGCTGCCACTACCTTCCTTCAATAATCAAGAAGAGTCAGCCGGAAGGAATCTGATTCCTAACAAATATTCTCAAAACACGTAAAAAAATGCTTACAGGGTCACCTCACTGCTCTCCAGCAGCTACAAAAAGGAACACTCCTTCAAGGAAATGGATCCGTGCAGCAACAAGAATTCACGTATTAATGGTAACTTTAATATGAGTATTAGGTACAGTGCTTACATAAACAAAAAAACACTAACAATGGCTATGACATACACATCAATACAGTTATGAAAATAAAAGGGATAAATGCTTAGAAAGATTTCACACTACAGATGTTCAGCTTTCAGATCCAAGGGGATGGATAAAGAAAAAGGGAAAACACAGCTCAATCAAAAAATTGAACCCCAGGCTTTTGAACACAGATTTGAGTCTGGCCTGTGTTTTATAGCCCAAAACTCTGTCCAGGTTTCCCCTCCTCTCTCATATTTGGGCTACCCCTTTTACTGGCTGAAAATATAATGAGGTGGGTGGACTTTGGTTGTCTTATGAGGGTTGTTGCTTACTATCCCCACAAGATGGCAATCACGGACTGCGCTTCTGCTGTGGACAGATCAATGACCTCTGCACTGTTGTGCCTAATGGGTTTTATTGCTGGGGGGTCATAGGTGGGGCCCTCCATCCGTATTCTGGAAAAGCTTGCATATAAAACTTTGTCAATAATAATAATAAAAACCTTGTTATCTAAACATTTGTGTAATTAGAACCGTCAAAAGGGTGGGGTGAGAATCCGCCACACATGCTACAAATTCCATTCCCACAAGGGGGGTAGTATTCTGAGCTACAGGAATTCTAGACTCAAAATCTAAGAAATGGTTTAATGACAAATACAGAATACATTTAATTTTCAGTACACTGAAAATTCCCTGTGCCCTCACCTATTTCTCCCTTTGTCTCTAGCCCGGACATACCTCTCATTACCCCACTGGATACTAATTTTGGTATGTGATCTTTTTTTATCTTTTCCCATTCACTGTCATTTTTTACAATTTCCCCTATTAGTATATTTTTAAGCCCCTTTGGTCCCTTTCGTTTCCTAAAAATTTTTTCCCTCATACTAGCTTTTTGTTACTTATTAGGAAAGACCATGTTTAAAATTTTTTATCCTATTTACCTTTTGTGTGCCCTCTATCCTATTTTTCACTCATTTGCTTTGTTCTTGATTTTCTCTCTTGTAGTCTTTCCCTCCTTTTTCTGTTTATCTGTTTATCCCTTATATCATTTGGTTTTTATTCACCATGTGTTATTTCTTACATTCTAGATGTCTCTTGATAAAGGCAATTGCCGAAACGTCTACTTTGTATATGGCATCCCCCCTATTTACCAATGACATCTATATATTGCCCTATGTAAACCCACTTGTTAGTAAGTTTGTGTATCTTTTTTGGCACCCCATTTGTTTATTATTATCTAAGCCCTCTTTTGTAAAAAACTATATTTTATGTTTTATATTTTGATGGAGTGGATTATTTCTTCACCCGGAAAGCTGACTTGGTAATCCTAAATGGTGAGGACAGATGCAAGTCCCCGGGAGAAATTTGAGGTAGGAGCCGTGTTTTTTTTGTGTAATACGGTGGTAGTTGGAAATGTTTATCAATTAGTAGGTGTATAGTTTTAGCTGGGGAAACCTTTTTAAAACCTGGAGCAAAGTGTTGGATGGTGACTGCTCATAGTTCCAGGCAGGGTTTAACTGGGTTATATAATAGTTTTGGGTGATGGGGTGTCGCAATTAAAAGAAAAAGTTTTTTGGACTGAGATAATGTAGTAGGAGGGAAGATGCGTGTATGCTAGAAGCAATATTTGGCTTGCCATCCAAAAAATTTTTTCTTGAAAAAAAATGGTATGGGGTGCACATGGTGCGGAGCAGTTACAACATATTGAAAAATCCCAGCAGAACATATCAACTAAAAAACCATCCAAGGTACTAGGGAATATTTGAAAAAAGCTTTTTCTGTACTGGGATACATGAAAATTTGGGGTTCTTAGTTCAATTTTGATAAAAAAACTGCTTGCCCCCTCCGATTTCGTCAAGGGGACCCCAAGAGAGAGTCCTATCACTAAAGTTCCCTTTCTTGGAGCCCTGTTCGTTTCCCATGCTTCAGGGAGGGAAGAACCCAAAAAACGAGCACACCGCCTGTTTTTAAAAAACCGGGAAGGGGCGGAAAGAGATATGATGTCAGAGACAGCGGACAGACAGTCATGGTGTTTTGTGGAGAGCAGGGTGATCCCCCCGGGGGGGTGTATAGTGAGTTATAAGTTAGAGGTGGGCTGGAACCCCAAATCTGCTGATGGTTTGTCCAATGGAGGACAATCCTCTGCTTTCTTGATTTGAGGTGTCTATCCTTGCAAGGCTCTGTCTCCACTGCACAAAAAAAGTTAATTTTTTCAGCATTTTTATTTTCTAAAAATACTGAAAAAACGACTGAAAAGAGGTCCCATAGACTTTTATTGTAAAAACGTTTTGTTGTCTCCACAGAAAGTTTTTTTCTGCTCTTTTTATTTGCTGGTCATTTTTGGAAACATGTTGCAAAAAAATTACTGAGCAGGTGTCAGGACTAGTTTACCTAGGAAGCATTTAGCCTGCAGGGAGCAACATTCTGCAGCTGCTGATTCCCTAGTTTTGTGACCCCACCTGGAGAGACACTCTGCTAGTGGTTCTTTGAGCGGTGTCTTGGCACCACATTTAAACCTCCTGCAAACTGAAGGTTGTGCCTGTGATAGTTTCCTTGCTGCCTAAACTTACCTTTGCTTGATTGTTTGCTTGCTTTATCCATGTATGAGACCTTTGCTACTTATTGGACCTTCACTGACATTGATGGCATGTTTTCTGTTTTTTCTCAGGTATTCCGTTTCGTGGCCATATGTTAGTGTTCTGTTACCACCTCGGACTGTCTGCCTATCCTTTTTTTTTTTCCGCTTGAATTAGTACATGTGACGCCACCCTTTTGGGTGCCCAGTAGGGCAGCATGTTAACAGGCAGGGCGTGTCTGGGTCCATTAGGGCTCCGGGGACCTCCCTTGATGTGAATTATACGGCCAAAAACCGTTACTCCTGTCCACTCACTATGAACCCCATGTCAGCTCCGGTAGAAAAGATGCAGGGTATTACCCAGCTAGTCCAGGATCTGGCACTGAGGCTATGCCAATGCAAGTGGGGGCTTCTTCCGTGATTTCTGCCAGTGACCGTAGGACTTCTCGCCGGATCCAGGGGTTGTGCTTCTACTGTGGCGAAGATGGACACGTTGTTCAGGAGTGCTCCAAAAAGGGAAAACCAGGGAAAAAATCCGCTCCTAGGTGATTTGCGGAAGGTCCCTAGGCGTTTGGGATTTCCTTTGTATCAAAAAAGTTTTTGTCCCAGTTAAAATCTCACACTTGTCTCTGTCTATTTCTAGGAATGCTTTTGTGGATTCTGCATCGGCTTCCAATTTTGTAGATACATCCTTTGCCCAATGTCTGGGCCTACCTTGGAGACCTCTATCTGATTTCCTTGCGGTTAGGTATTGTTCTATCGTGGCTAGGGGGTAATCTAACATTTTATCCGGGATCGAGATGTTGTGGTAAACAACTGAAAGGGTATTCTATTTATCATGGAGGGGCTGCCTACAGATGTGGTTTTGGGGCTGCCATGGCTTCAGAAACAAAACCCAGAGAATGAATCAGGTGGGGATAACAGTGGTTTGACAGATGTCTCCCTATTTTACTTGGCAACACAAAGGTGGAGCAAATTCCTGTTTTTGTTTAAGACACAGTCAGAGATGCTACCTCCCCATAGATCTTATGACTGTGCCATTAACCTATTGCCTGGAGTGAAATTTACTAAGGGTTGGATATATAATCTTTGGGAGGAGATGAGATGGTCTCATTTAGTTAATTTAAATTTTTTTTTTAAGAAATGCTATGTTCATCCTGAGATTTCAGCCAAAAGCCAAATATCCCTAACTTTTTATTAGTAGTGTATATACTGTATCAGTGTGTGACCTCCTGCTGACCCCAGATGATGTCCCCATCATGCCTCACCTGTCCTATATGGAGGAAATACTATGACTCTGAACAGTTGCATTTCCCAGTTTTCTATCTTTGCCACCTCTGAGTCCTTAAAAATATCTTTCACTCTGGATATCATGAGTCGTAGGTTTTGTGTGACATCAGTAGATTTGGTTGATTTGATTTTGCTTTGTGGACCACATACTGTTGTCCATTTCAACTGTGAACCACTAGTGCAGTTCTGTTACTCTGATACTTCCATAACCAGGTTCTTTTGTTAGGATCTTTAGTGGTTGTATCCATTAGTGTAGGGACCCACTTTAAAAAGGTCGCCATGAAGTGGCAAGTGGGCCTATACCGTTTGATCGAAAAGTATACTAAGAACCTCATGTTCATTGTTATAATTGTTGCTGAGAAGCATTAGATCAACGTATGTTTTTTGAGGATGTGCGGTCCATGCCTCTCTCCCCTATTGTTTGCATACAAATATAGCAAAAAAGAGAATATACTAGTATTCATACAGGCGAAAAATTCTGATCAGGTAGGTAATAAAAGCATCCCTTTTTTCTCCCATCTTTAAAAATTGTAAAAAATCAGTCGTCATTCATAGTGACAAATAAAGACTGACTTTCTGAAATTTGTCAGTGTGGATTGTGAAGCATGGGATATTTCCAAAAGGATGAACAGGCCTTTGTTCAAAAATAATCCAAAGGAGTTTATTTTCAACACTTTGGATGAAAAAACAGTCCCACTCTATACAACAGTATCCTTGCACTTCAGGCTGTTGTCTTCCTACAGAGTTATATGGTGTTAACAGCACAGCTTTCCACATTCAACTAACCATGAGTTCATTTGAGTCCTTTTATGCAAGTGGGAACTCCCTCAATCCTTTGTAGTTTTCCCTATAAAACACCACAGATTCTGCTGGCCTGTCTCTTATATGGTCAGAGCAGACACACCCTGCAGCAGCTGCACAAATTACAGGTTAGTAAATATATAACACAAAATAAATATTGTTTTAACAGATAATTTGTACAAATTTTGTGAACATTTCCTTAGTTTGGTGCATTGTTCCCTGCTGGCAAAAAACCAAAAAAGAAAAGAAAATAGAGCTTTGGTGGCCAGCCTAATGGGGAAAAGCAAGGAAAAAGCAGCATTCACACACATTCACACAGGTGGTTTGCCAGACCAGGGGAATTTATGTCCCAAACAACCAAAGGTTACAAATATAGCATCACTTAAATGCACAGCAAAAACATTTTACATCTTCACATTCCTCCCCCCTTAGAAGGTAGCTTGTCCTTCCTCAGACATCTTTACTTCAGCACCATACCTAGATAGATGGTCTGCATTTTGGTGCTTCTTCCCTGATCGATTGTCTTATCTGAATTTTAAATGGATTGAAATGTAAATACCCCCTTGTTATTCTAGCATTTTTATTCTTTCATGGTATAAATCCAAGTGAGAGGATGGTGATCGGTCACTAAAGTAAACTCTCTTCCAGTGAATAATATCTCAATGCTTCCAAAGCCCACTTAATTGCTAGCCCTTCTTTTCTATAGTGGAATACCTTTGTTTCCGGGGAAAAAGTTTCCTACTTAAATAAAGAATAGGGTGTTCCTGTCCTTTTAATCTCTTGACTAAAAAGGATTTGTGCCAAGTTCAACTTCTGAGGCATCAGTCTGTACAGTAAATGGTTTGTCAAAATTCTGGGCTCTGTAGAACTGACTCTTCCACAAAAAATCTCCTTAATTTTCTTGAAAGCTAGTTCACATTCTCTAGTCCACACCACTTCCTCTCTACTGTTCTTTTTAGTTAAGTCAGTTAAGGGGCAACTATGGCAGCAAAATCTGGAATAAAACGTCTATAGTACCCAACAAGACCTAAAAAGGATCGGACTTCTTTCTTAGTAGTTGGAATACCTACAGACTGAATAGCTTGCACCTTGGAAATTTCTGGCTTTACTTTGCCATTACCAACGAAAAAAATTTCCTAGGTACTTGTTTCTGAAATCCCAAAGCACATTTAAAATGGATTAATTATTGAAACCGGCTTTTCAATTTCAGAAATTACCATTATCAAATGATGTAAATGATCTTCCCATGATTTGCTAAAAATTACAACATCATCTAAATAAGCAGCACTGTAGTCTACATGGTCTTTTAAAAGTATGTCCATGGCCCTCTGAAACGGGGCTGGGGCACCATGAAGACCAAATGGCATGGTTTTAAACGGTACAGACACTAGGCATCACAAAAGCAGTTTTTTTTTTGATTTCTTCCATAAAGAGGAATTTGCCAATTAACCCTTACATTAGTCTAGGGTAGAAATGTAAGCTGCATTTCCCAACTGTCTATGAGATCATCAATGCAGGGCATTGGATAACTGTCAAAACTAGAGATGGCATTAATTTTACGAAAATCTATGCAAAATCTTATATTTCCATTTTTTTTCCTGACCATCACAACAGGTGAAGACCAAGGACTTCTTGATGGCTCAATAACTCCCAGTTTAAGCATTTCTTTAACTTCATTTTCTGCAACACACTTCAATTTTTCTGGTATTCGATAAGATTTTTTGTCAAATTGGAGCATGATCTCCAGTATTAATTTCATTAGAAACTAAAGATTACATGACCGGGTTTTTACTACCAAAAAACATTTTGAACTCGACTGTATAAAGATTCCTCAGGTCCATGTTGCCCCTTAGATAATTTTGGATTCAGGGTTTTACATCTGACCACTCTGCATGATTTTTTAACAAATCATAAATCTCTTCAGACATATCCTGTGAAGACTCAGTAATAATTGTACAAACTTCACCACTTTTTAGGTTAACCTCTGGCTCAAAATAACGTTTCAGTAATTTTACATGATAGACCTTACATTTTTGTTTTTTATCTGGGGTTTCAATTTCAAAATCTACGGGACCTGTCGGTCTGAAAAGTTTATAGGGGCCTTGCCATTTTGCTAGCAACTTATTTTCACTGCTAGGAAGTAAGAGAAGAACCTTATCACCTACTTTAATGTTTTTTTCTCTAGCATGTTGATCATACCATTTCTTCTGGTAAACTTTAGCTTTGTGGACATTATCATGGGCTACCTGAATCAATTTTGACAGTTTTTCTCTCATTTGTAACATATACTCTATGATATTTTTCTGATGACCGGTTTCACCTTCCCAGACTTCTCTAATAACATCCAAAAGCCATCTAGGTCGCCTCCCTTATAACAATTCAAATGGGCTAAACCCTATAGATTCTTGGGGAACCTCACGTTTAGGCAAAAAATAGAAAAGGCAACCATTTTGTCCCATTGTTTAGGATCATTGCGTACAAATTTTCTAAGTTTGTTTTTTTAAGGTTTGGTTATACCGTTCAGCTAAACCATCTGTTTGTGGATGATATGGAGTGGTTCTAAGGGGCTGAATACCAAGAAGTTGATACACCTCTGACAAGAAAGATGATGGAAAATTACTGCCTTGATCAGTCAGGATATGTTTAGGCAATCCAACCCTGCTAAACACATTCAAAATTTTCTCTGCCACCCTTTTTGCAGTAACCGTTCGCCATAGGAATGGCCCTCACGGTATTTAGTACAGTAGTTACGATGGTAAGAATAAATCTGTTACCTTTGGAACTCTTCTCTAGTGGACCAATAATTTCCATCCCAACTGTATGGAATGGTTCATCTATCACTGGCAATGGTATCAGTTCTGCTTTAGGAGGGGCGGAAGCAGTATATTGGCATTCTGGACAACTACGACTGTAAGTGGTTACCTCATCATACACACCAGGCCAATAGAGTCTATAAAGTACCCTAGCTAATGTCTTTTTATAACCCATATGACCAGCAATAGGAACATCATGTGCCAATTTCAATATTTCTGATCTGAATCTTTTTGACACAACCAATTGTTGTACTCACTCTCCTGTCTTTGGATGATACACACTCTATCCAAAATTCTATCCTTCACTAGGAAAAAGGGTTTGTGGCAGGTTTCTTATCACTTTTCTCAACCCTCTTACTGTTAATTTTGCCTTTTCATACAACAGATAAAATCACTGTCTGTTTTTGCTCAGCTACTTTCAGTGTCCCATAGTCCTGTATCAATATACTTGCCTTCCCTTGGAAGTTTTTTCCTGAAGACAGCCCTTTGTTTTGGAACACTTGGAGGTTTTGATGATGGCGGCTCAATGATGTCATCATGGAATGGGAAAATGTCCTCCAGGGTCTCAGATTTCTTCTTTGTCTTTGCTTGAGCTCTTGTAGTCACAGCCGACAACTGGCTTTCCTCCAATAGAACGTCCTTGAATCCAGGAGTTGTTTGCCAAGGATCACCGGTACTTTTAGTTCAGGAACCACAAACTGCTGGGAAAGGTAAAGCATTTCTCATCCAACTGCAGTTTAAACTTGTGATGTGGAGTTAAATTTTTTTTATCTCCAATGAACGCAAGTAAATTTGGTACTTTAGGAAACTCTGTCTTATTGGTTATCAAATCCTCCTGAACAAGATCAGTGTATGCCAGAAAACAAGCAAAAACATCCACAGTATGCCCATTAATTTGAATGGCGGACAAAGTCACTATATGCCAGAAAATGATGCAGATGTTGGGCTTTTTAGTACTTCTTCTTGGGCAAAACTTAGCTACATGTCCTTTCTCTTGACAAATATAACATGTTTTGTCACCAGTAGCAGTTTTAAATGGAGTCCTTCCTTCTTTATCCCTCCCTCCAGAGATCGTTCTGGGTGGTCTGGATGGTCCAAATGCAGATTTGCTTAAATCCCTCTTTGCAAGGAAAAAGTCATCTGCCAAGGAAATAGCTTGATCAGCATTTTTGGGTCTGTGTTTTTTAACCCAGGCAAAGGACATCAGTTGGAAGGATTTGTAGAAACTATTCAAGTATAATCACTTCACTGATCTGTTCAGTCGTCTTGGTATCTGGTTTCATCCATTTCACATACAAATCCTGTAGGCGGGTGAACACCTCTCTTGGACTATCAGTGTGGCAGTACTTGATTTCTCTAAACCTCTGTCTGTAGGTTTCTTCACTGATGTCATATCGCCTTAAAATTGCATCTTCAACCAAGTCATAGTCCTTAGCATACTGCAAAATTCATGTGGCTATATGCCAGCTGGGCTTGTCCAGTAAGATACGGTGCCAGTCTTACCACCCATTGGTCTTTAGGCCCCTGACAGGTAGTTGCAACTCTTTCAAACGTAGTTAAATACGCCTCAATATCATCTTGTGGAGAAAGCTTTGTTATATGAAGATCTTTCCAAGGATAGCAGTCACAGGAGGAGGATGAGGAGGTGGAACCGTTTGTGTTCCCGTTTTAGTGTGTGGGAACAGTTCCCCACAGCGTTCATCCTGACGTTGCATTTGTTCATGGTATCTCCTGACTTCCTCCTGGTGGGCTTTTATCTGGGCCTCAATTTGCTGCACAAACTAGCCTTTCTCAGGTCAGCAACATCCACAGGTTTAAAAACTTTTCAGAAAGATTCAGCGTTCTTGTCCCTGCTGGAGCGCAGCACCTAGCGCCTCTGCTTCTTTAAACATGCTGTGCCGTCCGTTTGACTTTAGGAATGGCTCCTCGGCTTTCCATCTGTATGAGGTGTCTTGCAGCAGCTCTTTTTGCAGTTGCACTCACTTTGGTTTTACTACACAAGGAACGGGTTTTATACATAACTCCTTTAAAAATGAGTAACTTGGAACAATACTTTAAAAAAAAATTAGCCCGCTTCTGACACCATATGTGAAGCATGGAATTTTTCCAAAAGGGAAAGAACAGGCCTTTGTTCAAAAAATAATCCAAAGGAGTTTATTTTCAACAGCAAAACAAAACAAACATAAAAAAACACTTTGGATGAAAAAACAGTCCCACTCTGTACAACAGTATCCTTGCACTTCAGGCTCTTGTCTTCCTACAGAGTTATATGGTGTTAACAGCACATCTTTCCACATTCAACTAACCATGAGTTCCTTTGAGTCCTTTTATACAAGTGAGAACTCCCACAATCCTTTGCAGTTTTCCCTATAAAACACCACAGATTTTGCTGGCCTGTCTCTTATATGGTCAGAGCAGACACACCCTGCAGCAACTGCACTAATACATGTAAGTAAAAGATATAACACAAAATCACTATTGTTTTAACAGATAATTTGTACAATATTGTGAACATTTCCTTAGTTCTGGTGCATTGTTCCCTGCTGGCAAAAACCAAAAAGAAAGGAGAATAGAGCATTTGGTGGCCAGCTTAATGAGAAAAGCAAGGAAAAAGCAGCATCACACACATTCACACAGGTGGTTTGCAGACCAGGGGAATTCATGTACCACAACAATTGGTTACCAAATATAGGCCATCCCTTAAATGCACGGCAAAAACATTTTACATCTTTTACATGGATGTTATTACAGTTGAAACCAAAAAGTTTCCATCCATTATATAAAAAGCCCCATCTGCGGGTTTTTTCTCACTACCTGACATGAAACCAAAATAAACCTTCCGTTTTAGGTCAATTAAGAATCAAAATTATTTCTATTTGTCAAATGCCAGAATAATGAGAGAAAGAGTCAAAAGTTACCAACCATTTCATTAGTATTTGGTAGCTTTGCCCTTAAACTATTGGAATTGGGTCAAACGTTTTGGGTCCTTGCACAAGCTTCTCACAATAGTTGGTAGGAATTTTGGCCCTTTCCTCTTGACAGAACTGGTGTAACTGAGCCATGTTTGGAGGTCTCCTTGCTCGCACAGGCCTTTTCAGATTTGCCCATAAATTTTCAATAGGATTGAGACCAGGCCACTTCCAAACATTGACTTGGTTCTCCTTAGACCACTTTTAAACCAGTTTCAAAGATTCATAGTTTTTTAAGGCCGAAAAAAAGCGAGAATGTCCATCCAGTTCAGCCTGTTGTGCTAAGGTGTTGATCCAGAGGGAAGGCCAAAAAACCCCCAATGAGGAAAGAACCCCAATTGTCCTCATTTTAGGGAAAAATTCCTTCCCGACTCCAATCTGGCAATCGGAAAAATCCCTGGATCAATGACCCTCTCCAGAACCCTAGACATTTATAACTTGTTATATTATTAATTTTTTATAATTTTATTATTATTATTATTATTATTATTTTTATTATTATTATTATCTATTATTTATTTTGGAGCGCCCTTGATTCCAGGGCCGCTGTACATTTCAGGCGGGTACATAAATTAACATTGGTCAAACAATTACAAAGTGACAATAAGTGACTAAAAAACTGGTACAGAGGGAAAGGGGTTTTATATTATTATGCTCCAGAAATGCATCCAAAACCCTTTTTGAACTCTTTTTAGTGAATTCACCAGGGACAAGTTCCTTGGCAGAGAGTTCCCCCAGTCTCACTGCTCTTACAGTAAGAATCCTTTCTATGTTTATGTAAAAAAACTTTCGTTCCTCAAGACATACAGGATGCCCCTTTGTTCTAGATACAGCCCTGGGTATAAAAAAATTCTTGGGAGAGATCTCTATATTGACCTTTGATGATTTAAACATTTTTTATTACTTCCCCCCGAAGCCTTTCTTTTCTCAAACTAAAATAACCCTAATCTTGCTAATCTTTCTGGGTACTGTAGTCCACCCAGTCCTTTTATTATTTTTGTTGCCCGCCTTTGTACCTGTTCAAGCTCTACAATGTCTTTCCTGTGCACTGGTCCCCAAAAAACTGTGCACAATATTCCATGTGTGGTCAAAACCAGTGGACTTGTATAATGGGAGAATTAATGTTCCCATCATGTGCCTCTATGCCCCTTTTAATACACCCCATGATCCTATTTGCCTTGGCAGCTGCTGTCTGACATTGGCTGTACAATTAACTTTTTTGTCCACCATGGATTCCAAGTCCTTCTCCATGTCACTTTACCCAGCCTTTTTTCCATCTAAATGTATCATGTAATGGATTTTTCCTCCCATGTGCAAAAAACCTTGCATTTATCTGTTTAAACCTCATCTGCCATTTCCCCGCCCAGGCCTCCAACTTATCCAGATACTTTGTAATAACACATTATCCTCTATTGTGTTGATTTTCTTTACAGAGCTTAGTATCGTCTGCAAAGATTGATATTCTACTGTGCAATCCATGTGTAAGATCGTTAATGAAAATGTTGAAGAGGATAGAGCCTAATACTGACCCTTGTGGTACCCCACTAGTAGCAGCAATCCAGTCAGAGTATGCACCGTTAATTACTACCCTTTGTTTTCTATTTAGTGAGCCAGTTGCTTACCCACTTGCACACGTTTTTCCCCCAGTCCAAGCATTCTCATTTACTTACCAACCTTTTATGTGGCACCGTTATCAAATGCTTTAGAAAAATCTAGATATATGAAATCCAGTGCCTCACCCCGATCCAGTCTAGCACTGATTTCCTCATAGAAGCTGATGAGATTAGTCTGACAGGACCGATCCTTCTTAAACCCATGCTGGAACGGCGTTTACATTTATTTTCAGTGAGATACTCCAGGATAGCATCTCTGAGAAAACCTTCAAACATTTTACCCACCACAGAGGTTAAGCTTTTCTGGCCCATAGTTTCCTGGATAATTTTTTGACCCCTTTTTTAATATTGTCACCACATTTGCTATGTGCCAATCCCTTTTGGGGCATTTCCCCGTTATTAGACAGTCCATAAATATTAAGAAAAAGGGGCCTATTTATGACATCACTTAACTCCTTAGGACACGTGGGTGTATGCCATCTGGACCTGGGGATTTTTCTATTTTAATCTTCTAAGACGGAGCTGCACTTTTTCTTGGGTAAGACAAGAAACTTTTAAGTTGGAGTTTACCTCATCCCTCTGTTAAAAGGAAGCTCATCCTCCTCGGTAAATACGTGGAGAAAAAAATGTTTTATAGGTTTGCTTTTTTTTCATGCCCTCTACTGTCCTCCTCCCCTCAGTATTTTTCAAAGGGCCAACATTTTCTGTTTAATCTTTTTACTATTTATATAGTTAAAAAATATTTTGGGGTTAGTTTTACTTTCTTTTGGCGATATGTTTTCCGCTCAGCTTTGCTTCCTTTATCCTTATTTTACACACTTTATTTTTTCCCTATAGCTTCTTAGTGCCTCTTCACTACCCTCCTGTTTTAGTAGGTGAAACGCTTTCTGTTTGTTTTTTATTGCCTTTATTGGCAGTAGCTTTCGGTAATTATCCATTTGGACAACCCATTTCCACCCAAGCTTTAACTTCCTGGCTGATGTATTGAGATGTTGCTTCAGTATTGCCACATAATCTTCTTTCCTCATGATGCCATCTATTTTGTGAAGTGCATCAGTCATGATGCTGCCACTCCATGTTTCACAGTTGGGATGGTGTTCTTAGCCTTTCAAGCTTCTCCCTTTTTCCTTCAAACATAACGATGGTCATTATGGCCAACCAGTTCGATTTTAGTTTTGTCAGACCACAGGACATGTCTCCAGAAATATTGGTCTTTGTTCCTGTGCATTTGCAAACATCAATCTGGCTTTTCTATGTTTCTTTTGGAGAAATGGCTTCTTCCTGGCAGAGCTACCTTTCAGCCCATGTTGATACAGTACTCGTTTCACTGTGGATAATGACACAATCTTACCAGCTTCCACCAGCATCTTCACAAGGTCTGTTGCTATTGTTTTTGGGTTGATATGCACATGTCGGACCAAAGAACATTCATTTCTGAAACACAGAACCCGTCTCCTTCCTGAGCGGTATGATGGCCGGACATTCCCATCTTGTTTGTACTTGCGTATAATTTTTTGTACAGATGAACAAGGCACCTTCAGGTATCTGGAAACTGCACCCAATGATGAGCCAGACCTGTACAAGTCCACAATTTTCTTCCCGATATCTTGGCTGATTTCTTTAGACTTTCATATGATGTTACACACAGA
>JAODAL010035241.1:0-43183 GCA_025379985.1 Phyllomedusa bahiana | reverse complement strand
GAAACGCTTTTCTATGTAAAACGGGGGTCATTTATTTTTCCAGCCAATCGCAACCATACACATCCCAGTCATGACGTCGCACACACATCTCACCCTGCTCTATTCTGCAATCTGATTTGCTGGCCGCCAAAATTACAGGAAGCGCCGAAAATGGCGTGATCTTAATAGATGATGCTCAGATTTTAACCTAAATTATCGCATGATCTAAAAAATCCGATCACCATAAAAACTGTGCCGATTTCATCTTTGTCGATAATAATCGCTCAACACTACGCTCAACGCTCAACCGAACATTAATTACAAGTTTTTCTCTTGCTGTGTACTGTAAAATACACACCATAGTAACACGCTACAAAGCTGGTAGTTTTTGGTTGCTCAATTCTTTTGCGCAATTTACATCCAAGGGTTAACTAAGTATTTTTCTGCAGTTGTACTTAGTAAAAGAAATGTTCTTTTTCACTGCCAAAGAAGAATTTTTGCCTGTAGCATAATTCATATCCTAAGGTTAATTAAGCCTGTTTGTGCTTTTACATTCAGTAAAATACACAGTGTTTTTAAACGACACATACAAGTAAAATTTTCCTGGCCATTTGTGGAGCGCAATTTATATCCAAGGGTTACCCAAGCTTGTTACTGGGTTCATTTAAGTCAAATACAGGGTGTGTATTTATCATATCCAGATATCTTCATCAAACAGTGTCTGTACATTTTAGAACAAACAGTATGTCAGACAGAGAGGTTGTGGGCTCTTCACCTGCGAGTGGCAGAGGCACAAACATTCCTGGAGCAGACCCAGGTCACAGCACAGCAAGGGGACGTCGCAGCAGGGGTCACTTGGTGAGGCCACAACTGCCGCTGTCATCAAGCGGCCACGTGTTGACCAGCAACCCAAGGGTTCTTGATTGGTTGACTAGGTCATCCACTTCCTCTCAGATGACATCTGACAACCCCAGCCAAGAGTCGGTGGGATCGTCAGACACAACCCTTAGTTGGCATGGCCCTGGAGCGGGTCAGCGGCACTCACCTGTCCTCAACCCGCCTCTGTCCCATCCGGTTCCTTCAGCCAGAGATCTACTATGTGGTCTGGGCTCAGCGCCACTATATAGCAAGGATGAACAATTTGAGGAGGGCAGTCAGCATCTACTTAGCAGTGAAGAAATGCGGCCAATATCCCCTGCTTCTTGCAGTAGGCGGCAAAGTAAAGATGTGGAGAGTGGCATGGGAGGTCATGTTGTGAAGGAACAGCCTCTGCATGCCAAGACCAGTGATGAGGACAGCAGTGACGATGAAACACAAATCGATGATGATGTAGCCGACCGCACTTGGGAGTTGGGTGAAGCAAGGGCTTCATCATCGTCAGGAGAAGAGGGCGTCAGCTTGCGCGTCAGGCAGCGGCGCAGCCAGCAAGTGGGTTGTGTGGCCGTGAGTCAGCAGGGTAGCAGCAGTGTGAGGTCGGGAGTCAAGCGGCCATGGGGTAGAAAACCCGCTTCGCAGGTCCAAGAAAGTAGTGGCACAGGGGCTCAGCGAGGCAGCGGCAGTAGTAGTCACTCAGTGTGGAGCGTTGGCGGTAATATCAGCTACTTGGCGGTGTGGCAGTTCTTTGCTGAGACACCGGAGGAGCCGAATATGGGTATATGTAGAATCTGTAGGCAGATAGTGAAGCGTGGCCAAGGAGCTAAAGTTGGCACCACGGCCCTGCGTCAACACATGCAGCGTCACCATCCGATGGCCTGGGAGAAACGTGGCTCAGATGTGGTGGTCCATCCTGCCGCCGCAGCAGCAGCAGCGGCTGGTGGCACACATGCCATTGCAGCCAGTCAAGGCTCCACCACCGCTGCAGAAGGGAGCTGTCTCTCCTTGCCATCATCTCCCGGTCCAGATGCTCCTGCTCCTCGCTACTCATGGCGCCAGCAGTCGTTCAGCGAGGCGATTGCAAAGAGACAACAGTATGCGTCCAACCATCCTAAGGTGCAGCAGCTGACCGTGCTCCTGTCCAAGTTGTTGGTACTGCAGTCCCTCCCTTTCCAAATGGTGGACTCTGCACCATTCAGAGAACTAATGGCTTGTGCCGAGCCGAGATGGAGAGTTCCAAGCCGTAATTTCTTTTCCAAAAAGGCAGTACCAGCACTTCATAAATATGTAGAACAGAAAGTGGGCCAGTCCTTGAGCTTATCGGTTTGTTCCAAGGTGCACGGCAGCGCGGACGTCTGGAGCTGTAACTACGGTCAGGGCCAGTACATGTCCTTTATGGCCCATTGGGTGAATGTGCTTCCTGCCCAGGCACACCAACAACTTGGACAGGAGACGCCGCTTTCTCCTCCACGTTGTCAAACTGCGGCTCCTGCGCCAATGTCCGCCTTCTCCTCCTTCACCACCACCACCATCTCAGCCTCCACAAGTACTGCTCCATCATACCACATGTGTAGGGCACAGCGGTGTCACGCAGTTCTACACCTGGCTTGCCTCGGCGAACGAAGTCACACAGGGGAGGAACTGCTCCGCGTCATGCAGCAAGAAATCGATGTGTGGCTTTCTCTGTGCCAACTGCAAATCGGAACCATGGTGACTGACAATGGGAGTAACATGGTGTCTGCGCTGCACAGAGGAGGGAGGGTCCATGCACCCTGCATGGCGCATGTGTTCTATCTGGTTGTGAAAAGGTTCCTGAAGTCTTCCACCGATCTTCAGAAGATTCTGAAAGTGGCCAGGAAACTGTGCATGCACTTCATCCATTCCTACAAAGCCAGGAACACCCTCCTCGAGTTGCAGCGGCAGAACGGCCTCCCCCAACACACTCTGATATGCGATGTTTCCACCCGTTGTAATTCCAGCCTGCACATGTTGGACCGACTGTATGAACAGAGAAAGGCCATTAGCGATTTTTTGATGATCCAGGCGGACAGCAGTACTCCCCTGTGTAACTTTGATGTCAGCCAGTGGCAGCTCATGCGTGACACCTGCCGTTTGTTGAGGCCATTCGAGGAGGCCACGTTATTTGTCAGTCGCCAGGACTACGGGATGACTAACGTCATTCCACTGCTTCATGTCCTGGAACAGATGCTGAAAAATCTGTCTGGGCAGGGGACTGGAGACGTGGCGACTACATCTCGTGGCCACATGAGTCCGGTGGGGACTGAAATGGAGGAGGAGGAAGAGGAGGAGGAGCACATTGGAGCAGAAGCATTGTCTTTTGAAATGAGTGGATTTTCTACCCAGGTGACAAGAGAGGAGGAGCAGGAGCAGCTGGAGGAGATAGAGGGAGATGAGGAAGATGAGGCAGATGACCCGCAAGCACCGTGGCAGTATACAGTGGAGATGGAGGCAGGCAGCCCCTCGGAGTCACTTGTGCAGATGGCCCACAGCATGCTGATTTGCCTGGCTAGTGACAGCGAATAGTCAGCATCCGCAGAGGGATGACTTCTGGCTCTCCACCCTATTGGACCCTCGCTAACCGGTCCAAAATGGGAAAGGCCTTTTTCCCAGCTTTTGAGAGGAGGGACAAACTCAAATACTATAGGGAAATCCTCCGTAGTCCAGTTGCCGCTGCCTATGTGCGGCATCGTCCCTCCTCTGACAGGTTCGACCGGGGGTTCTTCAGCCTCACGTACTACTGCCACGGCTTCTGGGGTAGGTGGGGGGGTAGGAGCAGTCCCAGCCCCAAATCAGCAGCAACCTAAGTCTGGAGTCACTGATGAGCAGCTTCCTTCACCCGCCTAGTGAGGAGGGCAGTCGCCTGCAGCAGCAGCAGCAGGACCTGGAGCAGACCCTGAACCAATAGGTGGTGGCCTACTTGGACAGCACTCTGCCACCCCATTTAGAAGATCCGCTGGACTACTGGGCAGCCAAACGGGATTTGTGGCAGCAACTTGCCGAGTTTGCAGATGGAGAAACTGTCCTGCCCGGCCAGTAGTGTGTCATCAGAGTGGGTGATCAGTGCAGCGAGGGCCATCGTTACCCCAAGGAGAACCCGCTTGTCCACTGGAAATGTGGAACGACTGACCTTTGTCAAGATGAATCAGGCGTGGATCGGCCAGGATTTCCACACACCAATGCCTTAGGCGTCAGACTACATCAGCCATGACGCCTCACCCAAACCGTAAAGAAATGGGTCTGGGTTCAAAACTACCTGCCTCAGCCACTATTCTGATGCCGCCACCCGCCTGATGCCACACATCTGCTGACAGTTTCTCCATCTGCCACCAGCCCACCAACCATCTTTACCAGGGACTGGTATGGCCACCCACCTCCACTCTGTCATTGTGCCACTTTATGACCTCATGCTGCTGCTGCTGTTGCTGGTGCCGTGACATCCACACTGTGTCATTGTGCCACTCTCTGACCTCAAAGCGTTGCTCCTGCCGCAGTGACCTCCACTCTCTGTCATTGTGCCACTCTGTGGCCTACTCCAGTTTTTGCCACCTCCAGAAAAGTCATTGTGCCACTGTCTGGGCCTCATGCTGCCCGCCCACCGTCACCTCCACTTTTGTCACTGTGCCTCTCTGTGGCCTACTACTGTTTTTGCCACCTACAGAATGTCAATGTGCCACTGCCTGACCTCATGCTGCTGCTGCCGTGACCTCCACACTCTGTCATTGTGCCACTCTGTGGCCTACTACTGTTTTGCCACCTCCATGATTTCCATGTGCCACTGTTTGACCTCATGCTGCTGCTGCCGTGACCTCCACCCTCTGTCATTGTGCCACTCTGTGGCCTACTCTTGTTTTTTTCCACCTCCCGAATGTCAAATGTGCACTGCCCGACCTCATGCTGCTGCTGCCGTGACCTCCACACTCTGTCATTGTGCCACTCTGGGCCTTTCTACTGTTTTGCCACCTCCAAATTTCATTGTGCCACTGTTTGACCTCATTCTGCTGCTGCCGTGACCTCCACCCTCTGTCATTGTGCCACTCTGTGGCCTACTCTTGTTTTTGCCACCTCCAGAATGTCATTGTGCCACTGTCTGACCTCATGGTGATGCTGCAGTCTCCTCCACACTGTGTCATTGTGCCACTCTGTGGCCTACTCTTGTTTTTGGCCCCAACAGGATGTCAATGTGCCACTTTCTGACCTCATGCTGCTGCTGCCTTGAACTCCACGCAGTTTCATTGTGCACTCTTTTGGCCTACTCCTGTTTTTGCCACCTCCAGAATGTCATTGTGCCACTGTCTGACCTCATGCTGCTGCTGTGGCTGCTGCCGTGCCCTCCACACTGTTTTCATTTGGCCACTGTGGCCTATTCCTTTTTTTGCCACCTCCCGAATGTCATTGTGCCCTGCCTGACCTCATGCTGCTGCTGCTGTGACCTCCACACTGTGTCATTTTGCCACTCTGTGGCCTACTCCTGTTTTTGCCACCTCCAGAATGTCATTGTGCACCTGTCTGACCTCATGCTGCTGCTGTGGCTGCTGCCGTGCCCTCCACACTGTGTCATTGTGCCACTCTGTGGCCAACTACAGTATTTGCCACATCCAGAATCTCATTGTGCCACTGTCTGACCTCATGCTGCTTCCACTGTCACCTCCCCTCTCTGTCATTGTGCCACTTTGTGGCCTACTACTGTTTTTCCACCTCCAGAATGTCATTGTGCCACTGTCTGACCTCATGCTGCTGCTGCCGTGACCTCCACTTTGTGTCATTGTTCCACTCTGTGGCCTAACGAAGAAAACATTCCAGCTGGAGTCCAGGTAAGTGTTATTAGTAAAAATATATTCTTTATTTCTCATAGATTAAAAGCGTGTGATAGAAAATTTTCTTGAAATTTTCCAAAAATACTGAAAATTTACCAAACCCTCGTTTGGGAAAAAGTTTCCCTTTAAATCATAGCTTTTTTTATGCAGACAAACAACTCCATTTTAAAAAGGAATGTTCAATCCTTGAACGGGAAACCCAGTAGGGTTAACCCCATTTTTTTGCATTTTAAAAAAAAGAAATTTAAAATTTCCCCTTTCAAAAAACAAAAGATCATACAGTAAAAAAATTTAAAAATTTAAAAAAATACATCATGTCTCTTATTTAAACTTCTGGGAAACGTGACCTTAAGGGGTAAACCCAAACCATTTTCACGATTCAAAAAATTTTTTTCATGGTCCCCCTCCCATGATAGGTCAAAAACACCCCTTTCAATGCCAGGAAGATGAAACCTGACGTATCCCCTCCATGTATCTTTTATAAAATTTTAGATGCCTTTTGAAATGCCGGTTTGTTAAAGGTTTGCGTACATCTGAAAAATGTCGACGGATACGTGTTTTTTTAATGCGGGTTACGTGCAAAACCCACATATTGAATTTTTGCAAGGGTGTGCGTGATTAAAAATATAGGGAAAAACTTCGTGTTGTAATTTATGTATAAAAATTAAAATTTTAAATGTTCTTTGGGCCCCACCCCCAAAAAAAAATGCCCTTGGTTACTTGCAGGGTGATTACATGATATGAAACCCATGAATGCCCCCATTTTACGACCCCGTTTGGTTACCCAACGGGGAAACTTGAGATGTCTGCTCAAAACGTATATAGACTAGGAGATAGAAAAAGCCCTTTAGGGTTTCTCCCTTTTTTTAGTGACATATGAAATTCCTTCTTCCTCTAAAAGTCTCCCAAAATGAGGTTGTAATAGAAACGGGAAAATTTTCCTTTTAAATTTTAAAAACAATCACATTATACGGGTGGGCTATATTGAGTAGGGGAAAACTAATTATTTTTTCTTCCTGTGTTTTTCCCCCTATTTTTAGAGTATTTTATCAACTCCTCGTGATTATATTAGCCATTCAAAATTCTTCCCCCTGTAAAATACCCAATCGGGAAAAACCCCCGATCTCTAAGCCGGTCAAAATTTTTTTTTTCATTTTTATGATATTCAGTATCCACCTGAACGTATCTTTTTATTCGATCAGTTCCCCTACGGGAAAATTTTTCATGAATGTGGGGGGATGGCACGTTTACCCTTGTAAAATAGATTTCTTTGCTTTTGGGTTGCATGGGGGAAGTATCCACCCCACCCCAGGGTTTCCCAAACGAATAGGGGCACCCGGGAAATTTGGGCCCTGTTTTTGGTCCATTAAAAATTTTAAATTGTAAAATTCCCTTTTTATTCTGATTAACATACGGGCCCAAATTTTCAGGGCCTCTAAATGCATCCCACCTCCCCCGGGAGGGGGTCGTCCAAAAAACGACCATAACCAATGTGGGGAGGGGTAGGGAAGTCTGTAGAAAAGAGGAATTTTTTTTCCCCAAAAGGCTGACATAAAAAATATTTGCCAGTGGGGGGAAAAATTTTTTAAACCCTTTAGGGGGAACCCCTCCCACTGTAAAAAAAATTTCCCCCCAATAAAAAGGGAAAAATAGTTATGTTTAAACAAAAAAACTACCGATAGGGACTACAATTTTTTTAATTCCCCAAAATAGTGGACTGAAGCGTTTTAAAATTTTCGATTCCGACATATAATCCCTGATCATGTGGTAGGGAGGGTTAAAACCCCCCCACGCATAAACACAAAAATCCATGATGAATTACAAACCCAGGGAACTTGTGTCAAAAAGGTCCAATCAAACTTTTTGAATTTTTAAATTTAAACCTAAAAATTTTGGGAAACCAGGTTGAAAAAAGCCCAACCAAACCAAGCCCTGGGGGTTTCTCCAGTGAACCAATGCCAGCCACGATCGGCTTAAGGGGGGGGGGAATGTATTTTTTTGAAATTTTGGGGAAAAGAATGGAAAATAGGAGGGGACGGGAACTCCCACAAATAATTTTTCAGAAAATTTGTAGAAATACACCCATTTTACACCTTCTTGAAATAATCTCTGTAATTTTTTTTGAATAATTCGTTGGGTCAGATGACAACGGGGGATAAGTTTCTTTAAAAAATGCAAATTTAACTTTCGATATAAACCCGCATTAAGTACAACATTGCCCCCCCCCCTTTTTTGTTGGGGTGAATTTAGTAGGTCTGTGTTTTTCTGTATTTTTTTTATAGCACTTTGGGTTTAGAAATTTGGTATTTTTTAAAAAAAATTTTGTGGGGGGAAATTTTTAAATTTTTTTCCCCGTAATAACAAAAGGAAACAAGTTCCACATTTTCTTTAAAAAATCAAGACATACTGGGCGGGGAATTTATGGGGTAAAAATCTTTTCTTTAAGGTTCCCAAATTGGGGTTGGGGGTATTGGTTTTAGATGACAAGCTCTCACTCGTAAAACTCCCCAACTTACAAAGGTTTTCATGTATCCTTAAAAAAAAAAACAAAATTTTCAACATCTCCCCTCCCCTAACACACTGTTATGATTAACAAATTTTTTAAAAAAGTGGAAAAAAAAGATTTTTTTTGTTACTAAATTTCCCTGCAAACCCATTTATATCAAGAAGTGTGCATTTCAAATCAAAATTTCTGGGGGGAACAAACCCTAAGCCCCTGGAAAAAAAAAGATAAATGTGAATTTGTAGGGTATAATTGGGTTAAAATTAATTTTTTGGGGCCCATTACAATCTGCGTTTGCGTGTCCCCGTTCGGGACTTTTTATGTTTCCCCGCCTGCTCTTCGCCAAACCAAATTTTTTTAAGCAACCTCCCCTCTGGGTTTGTCTTTCTGGTTTTCCCTACGTTTTTCTGAAAAAAATTGATGATGAGGCATCCCCAAAGATCCTCTGACATCGAAGTGCCCCGAAGCTTCCGTTTAAAATTTTGGCCTTTCTTCCCGTTTTTTGCCACCTCCCGAATGGCATTGGGCCCCCTTTTCTGACCTCATGCTGCTTTCCACCGTCACCCTCCCCCTCTCTGTATTGTGCCCCCTCTTTTGGCCCAAATACGTTTGGGCCCCCTCCCCAAAAGTATTTTGCCCCCTGTCTGGGCCTCAAAGTGCTGCTGCCGTGATCTCCACACTGGCCCTTGTGCCACTCTTGGCCACTCCGTTTTTTGCCCCCTCCAAAAGTAAATTGTGCCACTGTCTACCTCATGCGGCGCCGCCGTCACCCCTCTCCTGTCATTGTCCCCTCCGGGGCCTACTACTTTTTTTGCCCCTCCGAATGTCATTGTGCCACTGTCTCCCTCATCTGCTGCTCCCCGGACCTCCACACTGTGTCTTTGTCCCACTCTTGGCCACTCCTGTTTTGCCCCTCCAAATGTTTTGGCCACTCTTGCCCTATTCGCTGGGGCTGCCCCCGTCCCTCCACACTTTCATAATGTTGCCCCCTTTCTTCAGCTTTTTTTTTTTCCAGCTTTCGCTGGCATGACTTTATCGGGCTCTTGCCGATTGATTTTTTTTGGTCTTTTGCCCCTTAACCCCCGGGGAAATTTTAAGTGAACGTTTCAAAGAGGTCGAACATTTGCTGTAAAACAAAAAAACAAACTTTGGGAAAAACCAAACCAAACTTCCTTTGCATTTTTAACATGGGCACAACGTTTAAAGAAAACCCCTGCAGGCTCTGTGCAGCCGGGAAATAGCTTTTTTTTAAACGGATTCGTCCCGAAAAATTTGGCCAAATTTAATTTTTGGTCGGGAAATTCGGCGAATTTCCCGAATCGAATTTTGAAAATTTCGCCCACCCTTTGTCATAGTCCAAGGGGATAAAATTGTTTGTCTACTCCCGGGAAAGGGAAGGCCTATGGAACTATGAAAAGTGGTAATGTATGATGGAGCCTTGGACATATAGAGGTATCATTAGGGTCCCCTGAAAACCCTCTGTATATTGGGGTGTGATTTGATGAGGATGCTTTACCAACATGTGCTTTTTATACTTGGCAATTACAAATCGAGTATACCTGGGATCTTGTAATCTATTACCATTTATCGTACTCTTTATAGGGTCTGCAAAAATCTATTTTTTTTTGTCTTTGTAGGGCACTGAGAATTTTTTGAACGTGAAAAAATGCATTGGTTTAAATTTGTATAGTTTAGAGTTTAAAAATAATTTTGGTATATGTTTTGGTCTGAAAAAGGCCGTGTTTTTTAGCGATTTAGTGTTTTTTGGGTCTTTTTTGTGGTTGCTGGTTACTAACACATTGTTCATTCCACCATAGTGAAGTTTTTATTATATTTAGGAAATTATAGGGTGTAATAGGGCTTTCCTGTATTATGGGAAAGGTTGGTAGGGGTTATCCTTTTTGGGCGGGTTCCCTTTTTTTCGGGGTAGGTAGGATTAGATGTGGTAGGGCTAGGTGGTATAAAAGAAGAAATTTTTTTAAATTATACTTTTAAAAGGTTTATTTTAGGTAAATTTTTGGTTTTTTTTTTGTTCTTTTAAAATTGCTTTGGGGATGTGAAATTACCAAAATCGGCATTTGGAATTTGTCTTCTTCTGTGGTCTTAAGCGGACGGGATAAATTACATTATATTTTCATAGATCAGACTTCTTCAGATGCGGCAATACCATTATGTGTAGCTTTTTATCATTTGTTAAATGGCAAAAGGGGTTGATTTTAACTTTTAATATTTAATTTTTTTAATACTTTTAAACATTTTTTTAAATTAACTTTCAGTCCCCCTAGGGTACCTGACCAGCAGTTGGTGCAATTGTCATTACACCATTCTGCTTTTTATAATCAATGCAGAACGGTTTTAATTTGGTGGTTTTATCACTTCCTGCCAGGAACAGGAAATTATAAAATGGCAGGAATAGAAGTCTTCACAAGGCTTCCAGTCGCTATGTTAACTGATTTGCACTCTGTGATCTTACCACGGGTAAGCTAATCTGAATGAAAAACAGTGTGCGACACCGTTTTTCATTCATTTAGATACCACAGCTGCAGTTAGCAGCTGCATTTAGCAGCTGACACCAGCCTTTAATGTAGCGGGATTACGGAGAACCTTACTGGCACCATGACATATGGGTACGTCCTGTGTCGGTAAGGGGTTACATTATACCTAGGGGCAAATGCACTAAGTTTGTCTATAAAAGCAGATGCTCTGTGTTAAAAATTTTACCTATTCCTAACGATATAAAAAAAAAACATGTTAATAGGAATTAGAACAAGGGCCACATCACAATACTGTATCATGCTTAATTACCGGTTAATTAAATTTGTAGATTCAGAAAGCTTCACTTTTCACTATTTAGCTTGCAATATTTGGAAAGTAGAATGACTCTTGTTTGTCCAGTATCAGGCATTTTATAGTGAATAATGTGTGTCATTATAGGCCAATGTGAGGAGCAGAGGGCCACAGCTCTCTTGTGTTTTAAGTAGTTTATTTGATATATAAAACAATGGTGTTTTTGTAATAACAATATGTGATAGTAGATGAATTAGAAAGGGCACATGTTAAATCAGTAACATCACATTTCACTACCTAAAAGCTAACATGCTAGAATTATTACATATAAGACATAGGATGCTTTCACATAGCGCATTTTGGTACGTTTTTTTTTTTTTTTGGCAGAAAGGCAAAGCATTAATTGCTATGCATTTCTCCAAAAAAAACACACCAGAAACACATAAAAATATGTACTGTGTGCAAGCACCCTTATACAACTTGTAAATAGTATCTAGATGAGCAAAATCTGCACACATATGCCAGTATGTATTGTGCCCTGCTGGTGTGATTTCCTAACTTCATTAATCACCCTCTTATGGATGATCCCTGGCTCTTCTTATCATTTTTATGCTCCATGAAATAAGTTAGGACGCTTTAGGTCACTGCAGCTTTGATTAAATATGCTACCAAACTCTGTATTTCTATTCAGTTTTGAGAAGATCTGTAAGGAAAAATACTCTGATTTTTTTTGTAACATAGCACTTACTTCAAGTTTATCACTTTAATGATTTTATGAATTCATTTTTATGAATGGACTGATTGGGCATCTGTAGGATTATAAATATACACTGTACTGCATCTTCCCAGCAGAGGTTTATGGTCTTTAAGAGGGTAAATGAACCATATTTCTAAGACAGATCGAGTAGATCAGTCAGTCTTAGACATTATAAAGTTAAACTAGACAGTCTTACTAAGTGACAAATGTATCTTAGTGTTGATAAATCTGGTGCATGTTAGAACTGACATTTTAATTTGGGTTATTATATGCCACAAACTGCATCAAAATAAAATATAAAATATATTACAGACTACTGGCAGGACCATGTTATCCACTGGGCACACTAGGCAGTTTCCCAGGGGCCCCATAAGCACAAGGGCCTCAGGTGGTGAATGTATGTCCTATAAAATCCAGAACATATGCCCTGGATCCCTGGGTTAGTGCTGATTCTTTAAGTGTTTGTTTGTTCTTCGGACATAAAAACAGTTCAAACAATGGTTCAGCAGGATGTCATCGGCTCCCTGCCTGCCAATTAGTCTAGTAGACTGCAGACAGGGCCCACTGTACTGCTATGTCTGGGGGCCCAAAGTACTATTAAGACGGCCCTAACTACTGGTGATGTATCCTTAACAAACACCGGCCCTAAAATGTTTTACTGACCAAAAGGCCCATATTTGGTGTACTTTGTGGCTTTATTGAAACCTTGGGGCAACATTAACTAACTTAGTTATTCTGATAAAAGCTAGATAGAGTAAATGCTTGTTCCTCTAACCAAGATCTGAAATAATTTTCATATCTGATATCACTTTTTAAATGCCCAAAAGAAAAGGAAGAAGGATAACTAAAGAGCAAGACCAACACATAAAGGTTAATTGAAAGGGTTTTTCTTACTACAATGATTAGCTAATAACTTTTAGGGGCGGGTAACTGATGACTTTTTTCTAAATATATTGCTCTATTGAAGTTGCCTTGGTCATGAGAGAAGAGAGAGATTTTATCTACTCTGAGTGCACACAAGTGTCCAAATGATACCATCCATATCTCCCTTCCCAATTAGAGCAAAGGTTGCTGGATACCTTCAAGTTTTCCAATGATCTAATTGGGCACTGGTCGACAAGATCAGTGTGTTCTGGAGTCAAAGCGGAGTCAATGGAACTAGTTCCAAATAAATTATTGATTGTTCTATTATTGGAAAGAGACCTACTCTTTGACTCCAGAACATGCTGATCTTGTCGACCAGTGCCTAATCATTGGAGAACCTGAAGGTATCCAGCAACCTTTTTGTCTTTGCTATATTGATCCACTCCATGCGGAGTGTGGAGTGGAGGGTGTGAGGAATTAGCAGCGGTCCAAAGGTAAATTGGTGAACATGAACTAGGGGTGAGTTGTGCCGAACATATGCACAACTTAATTAGAGGAGCATACTGTGAATACAATTTCATCTTTAGTACGCTAAAAAAGTAACATAAGGAACATAAGGAACATATTGTAACAAGGAGCGCTTGTCTTTTCTTTTTTTACTTCCTGATTAGACAAAGAGCAAGGAGTGACTTGGTGTTGAGTTGGATGGAGTAAAGACTTTATCCATAACAAGATTAGAATAAGTGCCTAAGCACTTATTTTCACTTCTAGGCATTTACTTTACAAATTAAATCTCCTGCGCTCATCTCACTCTAACAAGCTGCAATAGAAATAGCAGAGTTGATATGCTAATTACTGCAATATAACCACCCACAGCCTGGCCAAGCAGTGTGAAGCTGAAGCTGCCTGTGAATCAGTAATACAGCATGTTGAGATAACCCATTTCATTTTCCAGGGTTATTGTTTGTTCAGCGTAAAAAAAGTAAACTTTTTTTTTACAATACAGTCTTCTGGAAAAGTAGGTTATTCTTTATAAATTTTCTATTTAACTATAGCCATGACAACACAATTCCTAAGTAGTGCAGAATTAATATAAAAATGTATTTATAACATGACAATATGTCAGACTATGAGCACTATTCAGAAGTTATTGTTATAATTACTGATTCACTGAAACAGCAATGGTATTCAGCTGTAGCCTACATAATGGAGTACAAAACAGCGTTACAAGTTTCTATGGCTATATAGGGAGTAATGTGAGGAAATGTAATTAAACAGTATCCACAGAGTACATAGATTCAAAAACTGGTCTGCCCTTGATCGAATTTGGAAACCAACTACACCATGAGTAGATGTGTTTGCAATTTCTGTATATGGGCTTTTAAAAATCAATAGTCATTTGCTGTTGTACTGTACAAGTAAGTTAACTTTATTACGAGGTGCGCTCATACATGCGGTGTAAAGTCCACCGTGCCTCGCCAGTGTGTGAAGCGCAGTGCAGGACTTAGGCACAGAAGGACTGCGCCTAAGATTCGCCGCCCGAGGAGGTGCTCTCATACATGCGGTGAAAAGTTCCCTGCGCCTCGCCAGTGTGTGAGGCACAGTGCGGGACTTAGGCGCAGAAGGACTCAGCTCCATGAGGCATGGAGTATGAATCAAAAAAATCGTTTTTATTAGGTATAAAACATTATGTGAAAAAGAGCTCAAACCTTCTAAAAAAATACATAAATAAAATCAATAACAAAAAATCAATAAAGGCGCAACATCAGGAATTTGGATCTTGGAAATTGCCGGGAAATACAGTTATTCAAATTCTGTAAGCTCTTCTCATTGGTTGGCATAAACCAGCCAATCAGAACAGGAGCAACAGTGACCCATTATAAGCTATGGAGTAGTATTGACCAATCAAAAAAAAAGGCGGGACAGTTCAAAATACAATAAAAAAGGCAAAAAAGATCTGATTGGTTGAGCTAGCGGGGGCTTGGTTATCCCGGCCAATCAGAGTGTGAGCTACTTTGTTCCATTGTAGTCTATGGAGAGATCGGGACAATGAAATCTCGGCTCTCAGCTCCGTGAGACATGGAGTATGATTAAAAAAATAGTTTTTATTAGGTGTAAAATATTATCTGAAAAAGAGCTAAAACCTTCTAAAAACATACATCAATCAAATCACTAACAACGCGTTAGTCGCTGAGACCGGCGCTACATCAGGAATTGGGATATTGCAAATTGCCGGGAAAGACAGTAATTCAAATTCTGTAAGCTCTTCTCATTGGTCAGCAGAAACCAACTAATCAGAATAGGAGCGACAGTGAACATTATAACCTATGGAGAAGTATTGCCCAATCACATGAAAAGGGGGTCGTTAAAAAATACAGTAAAAAACGGCAGAAAAGGCGATGGTTAATTTAGCGGGGCGGCTATCCCCCAATCAGAGCCAGGCTATTTGTCCCATTGTGTTGGGGAGGATGGGGGCACTGAAATCTCAGCCCGTGCGGCATGGATATTAGTAAAAAAATCGTTTGATTAGGTGTAAAACATTCCTGTAAAAGAGCAAAACCCCTTCAAAAAAACACACTCAAACCCTAAAAGCTTTGTCCCCGTCCCCGGGCGTACATCAGGAACTGCGATATTGTAAATTCCCGGGGAAATACAGCAATTCAAATTTTTAAAAGCTCTTCTCATTGGTCCCCAAAAAACCCAAACCCAATCAAATTGGAGCAACAGTGAAACCATTAAACCTATGGGTATATTACCAATCAAATGAAAGGGGGGGGGACAGTTCAAAAAAACAGTAAAAAAGGCAAAAAAGAGCTGATTGTTTGAGACCAGGCGGCAATATAATCCCCCCAATCTATGTATGCGTCTTTTTTAGTGGAGAAAGAGGGGCGAAGAAGGGGCCCCCAAAAAAGTTTTACTTCTAGGGGAAATATTCTAGTACTGAAATTGGTTGGGAGGAGAGGGGGCTCGTCTGCTTTCCAATCGGGGTATCTTATAAGTTCTATGGGGAAAAAAAAATCAGAGAGGCTCTTTTTGTGATTGGCTAAGTTAAAAAAAGGGCGATTTTTTGGGGCCCAATGGGAGAGCGATGACGCTTTTATGGGTTTTCTAATGCAATCTATAAAAAAAATTAATCCCAGAAATAAAAATGATAAGATCACAAAGTTGTAACCGATTCTATATAAAAGAACAATAATAGGGGGGTAACGAAAATAAACAAAAAAAAATTAATTAAATTAGTTCATTTTTATTTCTTTTTTTCGTTAGCCAATGATCAATAATATGGGGGTAAAAGAAAATAAAAAAAATAAAAATGAATTTATTAAATTCTTTTATGAATTTTTTTCGTTACCCCCTTATTTTTGTTCATTTGATATAAAACATCGGCAAAACCCTTTTTTGAGTCTTATCATTTTTTTTGGGGCTTGTACTTTTTTATTATGGGTTTGCATTAAAAAAACCCTTAAGAACATCGCTCACTCCCCCTTTGGGCCCCAAAAATCGCCCCTCTTTTACATTTTGTTTGGTGGTTTCATATCGCCCCGGGGTCTCTACCAATCAGATTTTTCTCCCTTTTTTACTGTTTTTTTAAAACGCCCCCGCCTTTTAAATTGATTGGTAATTTACTCCCCCCCTTTAGCTTATAATGGATCCTGTCGTCCTTTAAATTGGTTTGGGTTTTTTTGCCGCCCAAATGAGAAACGTTTCCCAAATTTAATTTATGTTTTTTCCCCGGCTTTTTCCCAAATATCTAAATTCCTATGTCCCCGGGGGGTGAGGGCGAAAATGGTTTTTTAGGGATTTGAGTATGTATTTTTTTTGGGGGTTTTGGGCCTTTTACGAAAATTTTTTACACCAAAAAAAAAATGTTTTTTAATTTACTAAAAATCCACCCCGCACGGGAGCTGAGATTTCGGGCCCCCCAATTTCCCCCTTTAGACTAAAAAGGGGGCAAAGTAGTCACGCTTGTTTGGGCCGGGAAAGCCAAGCCCCCGCTAGTTCAACCAATCAGTCTTGTCTTCTTTTTTTAAACTGTTTTTTTTGAACGGTGGGCCCCCTTTTTCTTTTGGTTTTTGCCAAATACAACCCCTTAGGTTATAACTAAAATGGGCAAAATTTCTAAAAAATTCATTCGGTCACTTAAACGAATTTTCCCAAAATTTAAAAACGTTTCATTCCAAATTATTTTGGGCCCAATGAACGCTTTAAAAAACCCTTTTTTTCCCCGGTTGCACAGAGCCGCGGGGTGCTGTAAAAACTTTTGTGCCATGTTTAAATATCCCAAGGGGCTTGGTTTGGTCTTCATACAATGTTGTTTTTTTAGTATAAACCCCACTAATGGCCCGCCGCTTTTTAATCGCTTCACTAAAAATTTTCCCCTGGGCACTTAAGAGGGAAAAAAACTGCCCAAAAAAATTTGAAGGGGGGAATGTACCCAGATAAAGTCATGCCGCGAAAGCTGGAAAAAAGCAAGTGAGAGCTCGGGGTGGAAAACATTAGTGACAGAGGGGGGGATGACGGCGGAAAGCCCCCAAGGCAGCATAAAGGTCGGGCCCAAGTGGCTTTAATTAAACCACGGGAGGTGGAAAAAAACACGGGGGGAAGCCACAGAGTGGCAAAATTTAAAGGAGAGCGGAGGTACGGCGGGGGGCATATGGGCCCGGAAGTGGAAAATTTTTGACATTCTGGAGGTGGCAAAACAGGGGGAAAAGCCACAAAATTTTCCACAATGACTGAGGGAGAGGTCACGGCGGCCAAAAGGTCAGGCAGGGGGCCACAATGCCCATTCGGAAGGTGGAAAAACAGTATTGGGCCCACAGGGGGAACAATCACCCAGTTTTGGATTTTCACAACAGAAACAGCTTTGAGGTCAGCAGTGGCACAATAACATTCTGGAGGTGGAAAAAAAAAAGTATTGGGCCACGGGAGTGGCACAAAAACACGTGTGGAGGTCCCGGCGGCACAGAATGGGGCCCAAGGAAAGGGGCACAATGACATTCTGGGGGTGGCAAAAAAAGGAGGAAGAAACGAGTGGCACAATTAAGGGGAGGCGGGGGGGTCACACGGAAAAGCACTTGGGGGTAAGGCATTTGGCAAAGGGACACGTGGGGAAAGGAAAATGGCACAGCCCAGAAAGCTCTTGAGGTCAGACAGTGGAAACAATGACACAGTGGGGGATGTCACGGCAACACCCAACACACGGGCAGCATGAGGTCATAGGTGGAACTTTAACCGGGTGTTGAGGGGGGGTAAAAAATACCATCCCGGGAAAAGGGTGGTAGGAAAAGATGGAAAAAAACTGGAGCAGATTTTGGTGGCATCAGGTGGGTGGGGGGGCTTCGAATAGGGGCTGAGGCAGGTATTTTTAAAACCCAACTGACGCCAAAGGGCATTGGTTTGGGGAAACCCCGGCCCGACCCCAACCTGTTTCACCCTTTAAAATGGTCAGCCCGCCCATTTTTCCCCCCGGGGGAAAAGGGGGGTTTTCCCCTTGGGGAAAACAGGGCCCCCCTCCAAACTGAACCCCCGCTATAAAGCCACCTTTTGGGGGCAGGACACTTCCCCCTGAAAACTCGGCAATTTGCGGCCACAAAATCCGTTTGGCGGCCCCAGAAAGGCCCAGCGGATTTATAACTGAGGTGGCAGATGCTGCCCAAAGAAGGCCAAAACCTTTTGGGGTTCAGGGACGTGAGGCCCTTTGCGGGCTGCAGCTGCTGCTGCTGCTGGATCCCCCTCCTCACAGGGGGTAAAGGAAGTCTCATGTGACTCCAGACTTAGGTTACTACTGAGGGAGCTGGTACTGTTTCCTCCCCCCCCAAAATTCCCCCAAAAGGCCGGGGCGGTATTCGTGGGGTGCTGGGGAAACCCCCCCCCCCGGGTGGGACCTGTAAGGAGGGCCGGTCCCGCCATGGGCAGGGGCCCAACTGATTACGGAGGTTTTTCCCAATATTTATTTGATTTTGGTCTTCCCTTCAATAGTGGGAAAAAGGCCCCCATTTTGGCCGGTAGCGAGGGTCCAAAAAGGGGTGGAGAGCCAAAAGTCTTCCCTCTCCCGGATCTAAATATTGGCTGTCTACCGGGAAAATAAGCTTGTTTGGGGGCCCATTGACGTAAATCCGGGGGCTCCCTGCTCCTTTAAACTGTAAAAGCCCGGTGTTTGGGGGGTTAAATTGGCCTTCATCCCAAAACCCATCCACCACCTCCAGCTGCCCCTGTCCTCCTTCTTGTCACCGGGAAAAAATTTCCACTCTTTTTCACCAGAAAAAGTTCTGTTTTCCCAATTTTTCCCCCCTTTCCCCCCTCCCCATTTCAGCCCCCAACCGATCATGGGGCCCCACGAGATGAAAGTCCCCAACGTCCCCCAGCCCCCTCCCCCAAAAGTTTTTTTCCAGCATCTTTCCGGGAAATGAACAGGGGAAAATGATGTTATTCACCCCGTAGTCCTGGGACTGCCAAAAAAACCGTCGCCTCCTCAAAAGGCCTAAAAAAAACAGCGGGGGTCAGGGTTATGGGGCGCCACGGGGCTGACTTTTCAAAGTTTCACAGGGGGTACTTCTGGTCCCCCTTGGATCATAAAAAAATCGTTAAGGGGCCTTTCTCTGTTCTTTCGTGGGGTTCCCAACATGTGCGGGCGGAATTCCACCGGGTGGAAACACGTTTTCAGAGTGTGTTGGGGGGGGGCCGTTTGCCGCTGAAAATGGGGAGGGTGTTTCCTGGTTTGTACAAAATGAAAAAGGCATGCAAGTTTCCGGGCCCAAATTTTCAGAATGTTCGGGAAGTCGGTGGAAGACTTCGGGAACCCTTTTTTCACAACCAGTTTTTGAACCCCGGTGCGCCATGCGGGCCCCCAGGGGACCTTTCCCTTCCCGGTGCAGAGCGGACCCCCAGGGTCCCCCCTTTTTCCCGTCACCAGGGTTCCCCGTTTGCGGGGGGGGCGGGAGAAACCCCACCCCATCGATTTTTTTTTTTGGGTGCATGCCCCCGGGCTTCCCCCCCCCTGTTTTACTTCGTTCGCAAGGAACCCCAGGTTTTAAACTGCGTGACACCGCGTGCCCTACACATTGGTTTGAGGGAGCAAAAAATTTGGGGAGGTGAGATGGTGGTGGTGGTGGAGGAGGAGGAGGCGGACATTGGGGGCCAGGTGCAGCAGTTTGAAAACGTGGGGGAAAGGAAAAGCGGCGTCCCCTTTCCAAGTTTTTGGTTGGGTTGCCGGGTTTAAAAAGCACATTCCCCAGGGGGCTTTTAAAGGGAAATTTTTAGGGCCCCTTTGACTTTTTGTTAAGTCCAACTTTCCGCGCTGCCGTGCACCGAAACAAACCGAAAAGTTTAAAGGGGATAAACCCATCTTCTTTTTAAAATTTAAAATTATGAATTGGGGTATCCCTTTTTGGAAAAAAAATTCGGCTTGGAATCTCCCTCCCCGGTCGGCCAAGCCATTAGTTCTCTGAACGGTGCAGATCCCCCCATTTGGAAAGGGAGGGAATTTCAAATCCAACAAAAATTGGGACAGGGAGGGAACCCGGGCAACGCTGCACCTAAGGATGGTTTTTGGGCTCAAACTGTTTGGGCTCTTTTCAATCACCCCTGCTGAACCACTGCTGGCGCCAGTTAGCGAAAAGAGGAGCATTGGACCGGGAAAAGGGAAAAAAAGAAAGTCAAAAAGAAACACTTTCCCCTTTGCAGAGGTGGGAGCCTTGCTGGCTGCAATTGCAAAGGTTTTCCCCCGGGCGGGTGCTTGGCCGTGCGTTTGTGCGGCGACAGGAAGGACCCCCACATCTGGCCCCAAATTTTTTTCCCCGGCCCCCCGGAAGGTTTCGCGCATTGTTGACGCAGGGGGGTGGGCCCAAAGTTTTCCCGGGCCCCCTTATTTTCTGCCCACCCGAATTTACATATTCCCATATTTGCTCCTCCCGGGGTCTTTGCAAAGAACTGCCCACCCCGAGTATTTGGGGTTTTTACCGCCCAAAGCTGCACTTAAAATATACGCCCCCCGCTGCCCTTCCCCTGAGCCCCCCCGTGCTTGCTTTCTTTCTTTGGGCCCCGAAGGGGTTTTTTTTTAAAAAACCCCTGGCCCCTTTGGCTCCCCCACCTCCCCCACTGCTGCTTTTCCCGCTGACTCACGGCCAAAACCCACCCCCTTGCTGGCGCTCTTGGGCCCACGGGCCCAAACTGACCCCTTTTCACCCGAGGGTGATGAACCCTTGCCTCAAACCCCCCCTCCAAAATGCGGGGGCCTTGCTAAAATTTATCATCAAATTTTTGTTTTATCGTCATGCTGGCCTCCATCACCGGTATTGGGATCCGGGGGTGACCTCTCCAAATGACCTCCCAGCCACCTCCACATCTATACTTTGCCCCCTACTGGCAAGAAGCAGGCAAAAATTGGGCCCCCTTTCTTCCTTTCCCAAATAGCTGCTGACTGCCCCCCTCAAATTGTTCATCCTCGTATATATGGCGCGACCAGAACCCCATAGTAGTTTTCTGGGTGAGGGAAAACCCGGGGGGAGAGGGGGGCTGAGGACACGGGGAGGGCCCCTGACCCGCCCCCCGGGGATTTCCCAATAAGGGGTTTTGTCTGAGGTTCCAAACCCACCTGGCTGGGGTTTCAAAAGTCAATTTGGGGGGAAGAGGAGGCCTACAACCAATCAAAAAACCCTTGGGTTGCTGAACAAAACACGGCCTAGATGCCCGCGGAAGTTTTTGGCCCTTCACCGAGTGACCCCTGCTGCCTTTTTCCCCTTTCCCGTGCTGCGACCCTTTTGGGGCCCGTTTCCCGGAATGTTTGTGGGCCCCTGCCACTCGCAGGACAGAGCCGCCACCCCTCTGTTGCAAACTGTTTGTTCTAAAATGTACAACTTTTTTGATGAAAGTTTCTGTATATGATAAATTAAAAACCCTTTTTTTTGCTCCAATGAACCCAGTAAAAAAGCTTTGGGTAAACCCTTTTGGGTTAAAAAATTTGGGGTCCACAAATGGCCCGGAAAAATTTCTTGTTTTGTTGTTAAAAAACTGTTGTTTCAAAATTTAAAAGCACAAACAGGCTTAATTAACCTTCGGAATGGGAAATTTGGGCCCGGAAAAAAGTATATATTTTGGCGTTGAAAAAAATCGGGTTTTTTTTTTCAACACCCCAGCAAAACAAGCTTTAAATTTAACCCCCGGTTAAAATTTTCGCCAAGAATGGCTGCACCCAAATATTTGCTTTGGGGCGTGTTACAAAATTTCGTTTTTTTTCTACGCCCCAACAAAAGATAAAAGTTGAAAAAACCTTTGCTTGTGAATTTGGCTACAGGAAAAATTATTTATTTTGGGGGTTGAAAAAAAAACGGTTTCTTGGGGTTGCAACCAGCAAAAAAAACGCTTAATTAACCCCTGGATGTAAATTGCGCCAAAGAATTGAGCCCCCCAAAATAGTAGCTTTGTAGCGTGTTTTCAATTGCGTTTTTTTTCTACGGGCCCAAAAACAAAGATACAGTTTTTAAAAAACCCTTTTCTTGTTAATTAGGTACAGGAAAAAATTTTAATTTTATTTTTGGGATTGAAAAAGACGGGTTTTTTTGGGGTTTTGCACATGGGAAAACAACCTTAATTAACCCCTTTGGGTTAAATTTGCGCCAAAGAATTGGAAACCCCCAAAATAGTTGCTTTGTAGCGTGTTACAATTGCGGTTTTTTTTTTCAAAGCCAAAACAAAAAAAGATCAGTTTTAAAATTTAAACCTTTTCTTTTTGAATTTGGCTACAGGGGAAAAATTTTTTTATATTTTGGCGTTTAAAAAGACGGTTTCTTGGGGGTTTAGCAACCCCCAGCAAAAAAAAAAGCCCCTTTAATTTTAAACCCCGGATGTAAATTTTCGCCAAAGAAATTTTTAACCCCACAAAATAGTAACTTTGTTGCGTGTTTTACTTTTGGGGTTTTTACCCCCAAAAACAAGAGATCATTGTAATTTAACCTTTTCTTGGGGAATTAGGCTAAAGGAAAAATTTAAATAATTTTGGGTTTGAAAAAAACGGTTTCTTGGGGGTTCACCCCCCCAGCAAAAAATGCTAAATTAACCCCCGGGTGGGAAAATTTTTCGCCCAAAAGAATTGAGCAGCCAAAAATAAATTTTGGAATTTTTTATTTTTAAAAACCCCTGTTTTTTTAAAAGAATACAACAGGAAATGGCTTTAAAATCCCCCTTGGTTTTTGAATTTTATATGGCTTTCAGGGAAGCACATGGAAATTTAGATCCAATTTCCCCCCAAAAAAATTTGGGAAAAAGAAAAATTAAAAAAACAATTCTGAACAACTGAACACCCCACAGGAAAAAGCTATATAAAAAAACAATTTTCAGTAAGGCTATCCCGCCCCTGGCAGAAAACCCTTTCCCCGAAAGACACAGTGAAGGGAAAATGTGAGCTCCCCGGGCAATTAAGCCCAAAAAATAATTAAAAAAATTGAAACCCCAAAGGGTTAATTTTCTTTACAGTAAATATTTTGGGGGCAACCCCTTGGGAAATGGACAAATAACCCCCCAGGTTTGCCCTTTTTCCCGATGAGCGGGAAGAGCCCCCACCCCCCCCAATTTAGAAAACATCTTTCCCCGGGGAAAACCCGGGCGGAAGATTTTTCTTTTACAAGTTTTTTTGCCCGGGGCCGGGGCCGCCCGCGGGGGAAAAACCCCCGACGGCAAAACCCGTGAGGGGGGACTGCGCCCCGGGGTTTTTCCTTGAGCCAATTTGCTAATTTTTTGGCCGTTTTTTTTTGGCGGGCCCGAAAAAAACCGGGAAACCGGGTTTAAAAACCCGTGAAAACCCGTGCCCTGTGGGGCTGCTTACAGTTTTTATTGCTTGTTGCATAACAATGAAATAAGAAATACAAAAAAAAAGGTTTGAAAAAGTAAAAGGGGTTTTGGATACTTTATTCAAGTTGATAAATAAAAAGATGTCGTACAGGAGTTGTAAGTTTTTAAAAATTGTCCACATATTGGGGTTTTCCAAAAAAATTTTTAAGAAAAAGGAATTGTCTTGAGGCCAGTCTGAAGGAGGCTGATGAACCCTTTGGGGGTATTTGTGAGATTGACATTTGGCTGCACTGTGAAGGGGAGTCTAAGGAGCACCTTTTATTATCTTTGACCCCCACAAGAAAGCTTGGACTCTTCTTCCAGATTCTCCAGATTGCTAATCTTAGCACAGTCTCTCCATTCAATGTGCAGTACAGGTGGAGCAAGCAAGCAAGAGATGCAGTCTTTTAGGAGAAAGGTAACGGCAGTCATTATCCAGTTCAATGCGATGGTTAACATGAAACATGAAACCATGTAGGTGTCGTTTTCATCACTTACAGATGCAACTGCTATTGTCCTTTAGGAAAGCCAGCATGTTTTTTGCTGTTTTTTTGCTTGGTTCCAAAAACAATCACCCTTTCTTTTTTTTTAGAACATGCCATATGAGGGCCTGTTTACTTGTTTTTTATGGGCCGAGTTGTATTTTTTATAATTGCAGTCTTTTGAGATGGATGAATATATTGTAACGCCTCACGTGCGTTCGGACGCCATATTGGGCCGTCCTGGGGTACTTTAGCTCCGGATCGCCGCTTGGTTCAACGGATGGCACTCCAAAAATAAGGCACTCAAAACAACGACTTCTTCTTCAAGCTGGCCTCAGCCTGTTTAATTGCAGCATAGGTATACAGCACAGCATTCCAGAACAACAGAACAAACAAAACCCTCAGGCTGTCAGGCCACTGACTAAACATAAAGTAGAGACCCTCTCTACTAGAGGTCAGGGCCTATTCCCCGAGCACCACAGCCACAGTGCGATATCCAGGACAGGCTTCCTCAGCCTCTTGGGGCAAGACCCTCGCTTCAGCCCACTGCTGCTCCAGGTTCTGGCAGCAACCACGCCCCCTGATCTCCTGTAGTAGGAAAACCTTTAATAGGTGTTCCAAAATGCACCCAATACCTGGGCTGGAACCCAAAGACCTGGAACGTGGGAACAACCACCCACCCATTTTGCAGTTGTTCCGGGAAGGCCAGCCCTTAATGGCTGAACATTAGCCGTCTGGGTATAAGGGTCAGCACCTAATGCTGCTGACCGACAATACCTGGCTTCCCCCACCGGACCAGGCTCTCGGTGGCACTAGGGCCACCTAGTGGCAGAACCATGCGACCACCTAAGGTCCCTCCGTGACATATCCCTCCCCTTTGATAAAGGCCGTAGGACTTCATCACCCTGTATAACCCTTCCTCCGGGGCCCAAAGCTCCTACTTTGGGGCAACATTTTTCCCTATATCCTCAGGGGCAGAGAAAAACTTTTTTTCACGTACAACTCAGCTGTGGGCTCATAGCACCATTCATCCTACAATCGGCGACTAAACCGGTCATAGCCACTTTCTATAGATGGTACCCTACGAAGCTATGGCTCGGCCACCTTGAATCCTCCCCTTCAGTCCGCATGCTGACATTCATAGGGCTACTATTGACAACTACAATATCAGTGCTATCATACCTACAAACCCTTCCCCTCACACAAACGGCCTTAGCATTGCGCCCACTGGGCAGTGTCTTCCCGATTTTGGGTCTCACAAAACACCCCTGTTTGGACCCAGCCACCACACTATCTTCATCAGAAGCTGTAATGACAGCAGACTTCTCAGAGTTGCTATCCACTATGGCCGTTTGGGGGCGCACCTGAGCCCAAACCGCTACCCCTTTTCTGCAGGACTATGAGGAACCCAAAACCTCTCTTAAAACACAAGTCTGCCGGTCCTCACTGACCATCCCATGCTCCTTAGGGTCAGCTACATTCCCTAATTTCTTGGACCCTGGAGCTCCGCTCTGGGTTATAGCTGAAAACTGGCCTTTTTAGTGACCACCGTAGTGGGGATAACTTCGTTCGGTCTGGGATCCACTGTGGCCCCCAGAATCGGCAGGCTAGTAAGTGCAGGGTTGCCACTGCCAACATTACCTGGCATGTCACTAGTGCCAGAGGACACATTCCCTGTTCACACCCTTCATTGGCTCTTTCTACAGCGATCCCTGCAGCACCGTGTGGAGATGTTTCTTTCACATTTCCTGTAACAATCGCTAGGGGAAAACTCTCAGTATCCCTGCTAGTTATATCCTGGGCTCTGCTGAGAACCTCTTCATATAGGAAACCCTTGCTGTTTACCTCAGCTCTGTTACTGGGGATTTCATTACCATCTGAGGGTTCCAACATACTGACCTGCCCCTCACTAGCGCCTGAGCAACCACTCTTTGCGGGCTGTAGCAGCTCACTTTTTGCATCACTACCATTGCTACAGTCCTTGTGACAACTGCAGTAGAAGCTACTGAAAGTACAGCAATCATTGGAGCACATGCACTCAGCTGCACTACAGATCCCAGCATGACCATTCTCTTCATTCCCTGCAGTGTCACAATCTGGATTTCTATCACAGATCCACTTCTCTGTAATACCCTGCTCAGGGCTGCACACAAATTGTGCCTTGGCACGCGTTTTCATTGCACAAGATTTTTCATCATTCCCATCTGCATAATCAGCATTATCATAACACTGAAGCACTGACACATTGCTGTATCCATTCCCACACTGAAATAGAGACTCTTCACAGAGTGTTTGTTTCCCATGGTCAATAACCACCCCATTCACACTCCTAGTCTCCACATACATGGTAGCAGAGCCCTCTACCCAAGGGTTTTTGCCTTCTCCCTTCCAGGCAATGCTTTGGGCCGTGTTCGCACCAGGAAACCCAATCACCTTTTCCACACCAGCAGAGTGCACCTGATTGCTACTGGTGACCACATTAGCTCCGCAGGCAACTGTATTAATAGCACAATTCTTAGGATTGCTATCAATCCCCAGACATTCTGCACCTGCACACATTGTGCTATTACCACCACAAGCTTCTAGGGGCGCCCCTTTGCAACTTGCACGTTACCTTCACATAATACAGTGCGCTGGGGTCACTGGTCCCACACATTACTGACTGGCTGTCCATCACAGGACACACATCACCTGTGCTACTTGGATTGCTCTCCCCTATGACCTCTAGGGGCACACTAGAGCTACTCTCTGCTACCGCACCTCTAATTGCTTGTTCACACAGGGCCGCAGTAACTGGGGTTAATTTGGCAACACAGTCAACATCCTCCTGCTCAGCCTTTTGGAACATAGCTATGGATCACATGTATATTTAATCCCTTAGTAGCATTTGCAATAGGCCCAGCATTTATACCACAGGAAGCAACATTGGAATTGTCCACTCCCCCAGACAACACAGCAGGTAACATACTGAGTCCCTCAGACTTCACAAGTCCATTTTTCAGAGTCCATCCCCCTCAGGACTCTTCTCAAGGCCTGGCAGTGTGTCTGGGCCTCCTTTTTTGCCACCCTGGTGACCACACACATCCTGGACTTGATAGACAGTCTCAAAACACTTGTCTAAAAAAACAGGAACATTTTAAACCAGGTCTAATGTCTGAGCTCAGTCTGGACCCTCCTTCTGACGGGTCCATGTCAGCCATGGGTGGGGCTCCAGACACCTGTGACTCCAGGGCTTGGGGCTGCAACCTCTCCGGCCTTCTCCTGAGAGGGCAGTCAGGAGCACATTCTGCTGCTCTATGGCACCTCCAACATGGCTCCTCTGCTGGGGTGTGGTAGCAGGCTCCGGCTGAATGAATGTGGTTGCCCTGGCAACGGCAGCACACCGGTCCCTCTGCAACTCGGCCTCTCCAGACGTGGACGCATACTTTGCTGGAAAACGTCTCCTGGCCACGGGACATCCCCTCCTGATTTCCTCAGGTTGGTTGCACTCAGCAACAGACTTCCACCTTTTTGGCTCTGCATCTTTCTATACACAAATAGTTTTGATTAACCCCAGACTTGCCAGAATCTGCGCCTTTAGATTGGGGTAGTCTCTGGTATCCTGCACGGACATGTCGCAGTACACCCTCTGGGGCTTGCCGGTTAGATAGGGCGCCAGGACATCAGCCCACTGGTCTGTGGGTAGCTTCTCGCTGACCGCTACTTGCTCAAAAGCTGCAAGGAAGACCTCCACGTCTTCCTCTGCGGCCATCTTCCACATCACTCTCCGCACCGCACTTCGGGCCCTCAAGTCCTCCTCTGCAGACTTAATTTGTGACAAAAGCCTCTCTCCCCCCCCCCCCCCCCCCTTCAGCTGTTTTCTGGAGCCTTAAATGGCTTTCTCGCTGGTCAGCCTCAAGTTCTGCCCGGAGTTTTCTATTATCCTCCAGCTGCTTGGTAATGCGCTGTGCCCACAGTTTACTCATCTCCTGTTGCTGGGCAGTCATTTGCACCAGCTGGGCGAGCAGCTCCTCCATGGCAATTTTTTTTTTTTTTTTTTAGTAGCAGCAACACAGTCTTTTTAAATCACACAGACTCTTTGCACAGCACCAGTATTTAGGCCTCCAGCCCTTTAAATTTTGTTGCGACACCAACACTTTACAGTCTTGACCAGTCCAATAGTGCCAAATCCATGCCCACATCCTCCACCATATGTAACGCCTCACGTACGTTCGGACGCCATCTTGGGCCGTCCTGGGGTACTTTAGCTCCGGATCGCCACTTGGTTCAACGGATGGCACTCCAACATAAGGCACTCTGACAACAACTTCTTCTCAAGCTGGCCTCAGCCTGTTTTAAATTTCAAACACAGGAAAACAGCACAGCATTTCCCGAACAACAGAACAAACAAAACCCTCAGACCGTCAGGCCACTGACCCAAAACTAAAGTAGAACCCTCTCTACTAGTTTGGGCAGGCCTATTGCCGAGTACCACAGCCACAGTGCGATATCCTGGACAGGCTTCCCTCAGCCTCTTGGGCCAGAGCCTCGCTTCAGCTCCACTGCTGCTCCAGGTTCTGGCAGCAACCACGCCTCCTGACCTCCTGTAGTAGGAAACCTTTAATAGGTGCTCCAGATGCATCCAATACCTGGGCTGGGACCCAAAGACCTGGAATGTGGGAACAACCACTCACCCATCTGCAGTTGTTCCGGGAAGGCCAGCCCTTAATGGCTGAACATTAGCCGTGCTAGGTATAAGGGTCAGCACCCTAATGCTGCTGACCGACAATACCTGGCTTCCCCCACCGAGACCAGGCTCTTGGTGGCACGTACGCCACCTAGTGGCAGAACCATGCGACCACCTAAGGTCGCTCCGTGACAATATCTATTTTTTTGCATGAAATAAGTATTTGATACAATAGAAAAAACAAATTACAATGTGAAAGGAACCTTTGTTTGCAATGACAGAGGTCAGACATTTCCTTTAGTTCTTGACCAAGTTTGCGCTTAGGATTTTGGCCCACTCCTCCTTACAGATCTTTTCCAGATCGTTCCGGTTTTGGGGATGTCACTGGGCTACATTGAGTTTCAGCTCCCTCCAAAGATTTTCGGTTGCTTTCAAGTCTGGAGACTGGCTAGGTCACTCCGGGACCTTGAAATGCTTCTTACAGAGCAACTCCTTTCTTTTCCTGGCTGTGTATTTCTGGTCATTGTCATGCTGGAAGACCCAGCCATGACCCTTTTTCAATGCTCTTATTGAGGGAAAGAGGCTGTTGGCCAAAATATTGCCCTATCCATCACCCCCAAAGTATGATGTTTCCACCTCCAGGCTTCATGGTTGGGATGGTTTTCTTAGGTTTGTACTTATCCTTCTTCTTCCTCCAAACACGATGAGTGGAGTTGATACAAAAAAGTTCTATTTGGTCTCATCTGATCATATGACCTTATCCCATTCCTTCTCTGGATCATCCAAATGGTCACTCGTGGACTTCAAACAGGTCTGGACATGTACTGACGTAAGCAAGGAGACTTTGTGTGCTGGATGTGTCTGCAGCATGGTGTAGTTTTTTACTAATGTAAATCTTTGAGACTGTGGTCTCATCCCTATTCAGCATATTGACCACATCCTCCCATGTAGTTATGGGCTGATTCATGACCATTCTAAGAATCATCCGTACCCCATGAGATCTTGCATGGAGCCCCAGACAGAGGAAGATTGACAGTCATCTTGGGTGAAATGTGTGAACGGGGCTGCGCCAGAATTCTGGCCTCAAAAAGCTGTAGTAGACCAGTTCTATAGATTTATGAACAGGCGCACCAAAGACACTTTTTAGCGCGCCAAAGTTTTCGGGCGTTCTGGGGACTTTTCATACTACATTAGTAGAAGTAGACACATTTATGATTCTTTGACGCCAAAACTTTGTTCTAACAAAGTTAGAACAGCCAGACCACGTTAAAAGAGTTGCCGCATTCTTATTAGAGATGGGCGAATTTCCCGAAATTCGGTTCGTTCACTTCGCCGAATTTCCCGACAAAAAATAACTTTGTTCCGAATTACTTCGGGACGAATCACATTAAAAAAAAACAAATTTTCCCGGTGCACAGAGCCTGCAGGGTTGCTGTAGAACGTTTTTGCCATGCTTAAATATGCAGAGGGAGCTTTTGGGTTTTGGGCTTCATACAATGTTGTGTTTTAGTATGACACGCAGATACTGCCGCCGCTCTTAGAAATCGCTTCACTATAAAATTTTCCCAGGGCACTTAAGAGGGCAAAACTGACCAAAAAACTGAAGCAGAATGTTGCCTGATAAAGTCATCCAGCACAGCTGAAAAAAAACAACGATGGGCTCAGGGGCAACATCAGTGACCAGAGTGTGAGTTGACGGCGGCAGCCACACAGCAAGAGGTCAGAGAGTGGCACAATGACATTCTGGAGGTGGCAGAAAAAAGGAGTAGGCTACAGAGTGGCACAATGACAGTGTGTAGGTTACGGCAGTAGCCACAGCAACAGCATGAGGTCAGACAGTGGCACAATGACAGAGAATGGAGGTGACGGCAGCAGCAGCATGAGGTCAGGCAGTGGCACAATGACATTCTGGAGGTGGAAAAAACAGGAGTAGGCCACAGAGTGGGACAATGACACAATGTTGTAGTCATGGCAGCAGCCACAGCAGCAGCATGAGCTCAGCCAGTGGCACAATGACACAGTGTGTAGGTCACGGCAGCAGCCACAGCAGCAGCATGAGGTCAGACAGTGGCACAATGACAGAGTGTGTAGGTCACGGCAGCAGCCACAGCAGTAGCATGAGGTCAGGCAGTGGCACAATGACATTCTGGAGGTGGCAAAACAGTAGTAGGCCAAAGAGTGGCACAATGACAGAGAGTGGAGGTGACGGCGGCAGCAGCATGAGGTAAAACAGTGGCACAATGACAGCGTGTGTAGGTCACGGCAGCAGCCACAGCAGCAGCATGAGGTCAGACAGTGACACAATGACATTCTGGAGTGGCAAAAACGGATAGGCCACAGAGTGGGACAATGACACAGTGTGTGGGTTTCACGACAGCAGCCACAGCAGCAGCATGAGGTCAGACAGTGGCACAATGACACATTTGTGTAGGTCACGGCAAGCAGCCACAGCAGCAGCATGAGGTCAGACGTGGCACAATGACAGAGGGGTTGTAGGTCACGGCAGCACCACAGCATAGCTTTGAGGTCAGACAGTGGCACAATGACACAGTGCGTAGGTCATGGCAGCAACCACAGCAGCAGCATGAGGTCAGACAGTGGCACAATGACATTCTTGAGGTGGAAAAACAGTAGCAGGCCACAGAGTGGTACAATGACAGAGAGTGCAGGTGACGGCGGCAGCAGCATGAGGTCAGACAGTGGCACAATGACACAGTGTGTAGGTCACGGCAGCAGCCACAGCAGCAGCATGAGGTCAGACAGTGACACAATGACATTCTGGAGGTGGCAAAAACAGAAATAGGCCACAGAGTGGCACAATGACACAGTGTCTAGGTCACGGCAGCAGCCACAGCAGTAGAATGAGGTCAGACAGTGGCACAATGACATTCTGGAGGTGGCAAAAACTGAAATAGGTCACAGAGTGGCACAATGACAGAGAGTGGAGGTGACGGCGGCAGTAGCAACAGCATGAGGTCAGAGAGTGGCAGAATGACACAGTGTGTATGTCATGGCACCAGCAACAACAGCAGCATGTCAGACAGTGGCACAATGACAGAGTGTGGAGGTGGGGTGGCAATACCAGTCCCTGGTAAAGATGGTTGGTGGCAGATGGAGAAACTGTCAGCAGATGTGTGGCATCAGGGTGGGTGCGGCATCAGAATAGTGGCTGAGGCAGGTAATTTGAACCCAGACTCATTTCTCACAGTTTGGGTGAGGCGTCATGGCTGATGTAGTCTGACGCCTAAGGCATTGGTGTGTGGAAATCCTGCCGATTCATGCCTGATTCATCTTGACAAAGGTCAGTCGTTCCACATTTCCAGTGGACAAGCGGGTTCTCCTTGGGGTCACGATGGCCCCCGCGGCACTGCCCACCCGCTGTGAAGCCACAGTCCTGGCCGGGCAGGACCGATGCTCCACTGCAAACTCTGCAAGTTGCGGCCACACATCCAGTTTGGCTGCCCAGTAGTCCAGCGGATCTCTAACTGGGGTGGCAGAGTGCTGTCCAAGTAGGCCACCACCTGTAGGTTCAGGGTCTGCTCCAGGTCCTGCTGCTGCTGGCGAATGCCCTCCTCACTAGGCGGGTGAAGAAAGCTGCTCATCAGTGATTCCAGACTTAGGTTGCTGCTGATGGAGCTGGTACTGCTCCCACCCCCCACCTTCCCCCCAGCAGCCGCGGCAGTAGTACGTGAGCGCTGAAGACCCCCCCCGGTCAGACCTGTCAGAGGAGAGACAATGCCGCACTTAGGCAGCGGCCAACTGACTATGGAGGATTTACCTATAGTATTTGAGTTTGTCCTCCCCCTCAATAGCTGGGAAAAAGGCTCCCATTTTGGACCAGTAGCGAGGATCCAATAGGGTGGTGAGCCAGAAGTCATCCCTCTGCCGGATGCTAACTATTCGGCTGTCACTAGCCAGGCAAATCAGCATGCTGCGGGCCATCTGCACAAGTGACTCCGAGGGGCTCCCTGCCTCCATCTCCACTGTACACTGCCACGGTGCTTGCAGGTAATCTGCCTCGTCTTCCTCATCTCCATCTACCTCCTCCAGCTGCTACTGCTCCTCCTCTCTTGTCACCTGGGTAGAAAATCCCCTCATTTCACCAGACAATGCTTCTGCTCCAATGTCCTCCTCCTCCTCCTCATTTTCAGTCCCCAGCGGGCTCATGTGGCCGCGAGATGTAGTCGCCACGTCTCCAGTCCCCTGCCCAGACAGATTTTTCAGCATCTGTTCCAGGACATGAAGCAGTGGAATGACGTTATTCATCCCGTAGTCCTGGCGACTGAAAAATAACGTGGAATCCTCAAATGGCCTCAACAAACGGCAGGTGTCACGCATGAGCTGCCACTGGCTGACATCAAAGTTACACAGGAGTATTCTCCTGTCCGCCAGGATCATCATAAAATCGTTAATGGCCTTTCTCGTTCATAACAGTCGGTCCAACATGTGCAGGCTGGAATTCCAACGGGTGAAACATCGCATATCAGAGTGTGTTGGGGAGGCCGTTCTGCCGCTGCAACTCGAGGAGGGTGTTCCTGGCTTTTGTAGGAATGGATAAGTGCATGCACAGTTTCCTGGCATTTTCAAATCTTCTGAAGATCGGTGGAAGACTTCAAGAACCTTTTCACAACCATGATTGAACACGTGCGCCATGCAGGGCGCATGGGACCATCCTCCTCGGTGCAGCGCGGACACCATGTTCCTCCCATTGTCCGTCACCATGGTTCCGATTTGCAGTTGGCGCGGAGAAAGCCACACATCGATTTCTTGCTTTGTGACGCGGAGCAGTTCCTCCCCTGTGTGACTTCGTTCGCCGAGGCAAGCCAGGTGTAGAACTGCATGACACCGCTGTGCCCTACACATGTGGTATGATGGAGCAGTACTTGTGGAGGCTGAGATGGTGGTGGTGGAGGAGGAGGCGGACATTGGCGCAGGAGCCGCAGTTTGACAACGTGGAGGAGAAAGCGGCGTCTCCTGTCCAAGTTGTTGGTGTGCCTGGGCAGGAAGCACATTCACCCAGTGGGCCGTAAAGGACATGTACTGGCCCTGACTGTAGTTACAGCTCCAGACGTCCGCGCTGCCGTGCACCTTGGAACAAACCGATAAGCTCAAGGACTGGCCCACCTTCTGTTCTACATATTTATGAAGTGCTGGTACTGCCTTTTTGGAAAAGAAATTACGGCTTGGAACTCTCCATCTTGGCTCGGCACAAGCCATTAGTTCTCTGAACGGTGCAGAGTCCACCATTTGGAAAGGGAGGGACAGCAGTACCAACAACTTGGACAGGAGCACGGTCAGCTGCTGCACCTTAGGATGGTTGGACGCATACTGTTGTCTCTTTGCAATCGCCTCGCTGAACGACTGCTGGCGCCATGAGTAGCGAGGAGTAGGAGCATCTGGACTGGGAGATGATGTCAAAAAGAAACAGCTCTCTTCTGCAGAGGTGGTGGAGCCTTGATTGGTTGCAATGGCATGCATGCCACTGGGCACTGCTGCTGCTGTTGCTGCGGTGGCAGGATGGACCACCACATCTGAGCCACGTTTCTCCCAGGCCACCGGATGGTGACGCTGCATGTGTTGACGCAGGGCCAACGTTAGCTCCCTGGCCACGCTTCACTTTCTGCCCACAGATTCTACATATACCCATATTCGGTTCCTCCGGTGTCTTAGCAACGAACTGCCACACCGCCGAGTATCGGATTTTACCGCCAATGCTCCGCACTGAGTGACTACTGCCGCCGCTGCCTCGCTGAGCCCCTGTGCCGCTACTTTCTTGGACCTGCGAAGCATGTTTTTTACCCCGTGGCCGCTTGGCTCCCGACCTCACACTGCTGCTATCCTGCTGACGCACGGCCACACAACCCACTTGCTGGCTGCGCCGCTGTCTGACGCGCAAGCTGACGCCCTCTTCTCATGACGATGATGAAGCCCTTGCCTCACCCGGCTCCCAAGTGCGGTCAGCTACATCATCATCTATTTGTGTTTCATCGTCACTGCTGTCCTCATCACCAGTCTTGGTATGCAGAGGCTGACCCCTCACTACATGACCTCCCATGCCACTCTCAACATCTATACTTTGCCGCCTACTGCAAGAAGTAGGGGATATTGGCCCCATTTCTTCGCTGCCAAGTAGCTGCTGACTTCCCTCCTCAAATTGTTCATCCTCGCTATATACTGGCGCTGAGCCCAGACCACATAGTAGATCTCTTGCTGAGGGAACCCGATGGGACAGAGGCGGGTTGAGGACAGGTGAGGACCGCTGACCCGCTTCCGTGCCATGCCAACTAAGGGTTGTGTCTGACGTTCCCACCGACTCTTGGCTGAGGTTGTCAGATGTCATCTGGGAGGAAGTGGATGACCTAGTCAACCAATCAAGAACCATTGGGTTGCTAGTCAGCACACGGCCACTAGATGACAGCAGCAGTTGTGGCCTCACCGAGTGACCCCTGCTGCGACGTCCCCTTGCTGTGCTGCGACCTGGACCTGGAATGTTTGTGCCTCTGCCACTCGCAGGTGAAGAGCCTGCCACCTCTCTGTCTGACATACTGTTTGTTCTAAAATGTACAGACACTGTTTGATGAAGATATCTATATATGATAAATACACACCCTGTGTTTGACTCCAAATGAACCCAGTAAGAAGCTTGGTAACCCTTGGATATAAAATTGCGCTCCACAAATGGGCAGGGAAAAAACGACTTGATGTGCCGTTTAAAAACTCTGTGTATTTTAAAGAATAAAAAAGGGGCCACAAAAAGGATTAATTTAAACCCTTTGGGATAAGAATTATTCCAAAATTTTTCCTTCTGTGGCAGTGAAAAAAAAAAGTTTTTTTTACGGAGTACAACTGAAGAAAAAACCCCTTAAATTTAAACCCCCGGGATGAAAATTTTGGCAAAAAAATTTTGAGCAATTTAAAAACTAAAAAGCTTTGAAGCGTGTTACAATGCGGTTTTCTAGCTCCCACAACAAAAGAAAAAATTGAAATTTAAAACCTTTTGGGCTTGTAAATTTAAATCCCTACAAAAAATTTGGGTAATTTTTGGCGGGTAAAAAAAGGGTTTATTTTTTTTCACCACACAAAAAAACAACGTTTAAATTTAAACCCCCGGGATGTAAATTGCGCCAAACAATTGATCAACCACAAACTACGAGCTTTGTGGGCTTTTTTAAAAAATGGCTGTTTTTCTACGCAAAAACAACAAGAAAAAAAAATTTTGGGAAAATTTAAAAACCTTCGCTTGTAAATTTTATGCTACAGAAAATTTTTTTTTTGGGGGGTGAAAAAGCCCGGGTTTTCTTGGGGGCCCCACAGCAGAAAAAACAACCCTTAATTAACCCCGGGAAAGGGAAAATTGGGCGCCAAAAAATTTAAAGCAACCCAAAAAAACTACGAGCTTTGTAGCTTGTTTACAATGGCGTTTTTTTTCTACGCAAACCAAACAAAAGAGAAAAAATGTAAATAACCTTGGGCCTTAAAAATTTTGGCTAAAAAAAAAATTTGTATTTTTTGGGGGGAAAAAAAACGGTTTTTTGGAGTCACCACAGCAAAAAAAAAACCTTTAAATTTTTAACCCCTGGAAAAAGTAAATTCACCAAACAATGGGGAAAACCCCACAAAACCCACCCTTTGTACGTGTTTACAAGGGCCCGTTTTTTTCTACTCTACACAACAAGAAAAAAAAAATTGTAATTAACCTTCCCCCTTGGTGAATTAGGCTATCGGGAAAAATGTTTTTTTTTGGGGGGTGAAAAAAGGGAAGGGTTTTCGGGAGTCACCACAGCAGAAAAACAACCCCTTAAATTTAAAACCCTTGGATGAAAAATTGAAACAAAAAATTTGGGCCCCACCCCAAAAATGAATTTGTTTTTTAATAGTAAAAACCTTTTTCCCCTTTAAAAATGAATACAACAGGAACTGGCTTAGACCCCCCTTTGGTATTCAATTTGCGGGGAGCAAAATAGCATTAAAATGTATTTTAAAAGGCTGTATGGAGGGCACACGGGACTTCAATCCTTTCCCCCAAAAAAAAACAGAAATAGAACTTTTAAAAAGAACAGCTCTGAGACAAGCGAGAAAAACCCCCCACAAAAATCCGCTGTATAAAATAGTTTCTTCCAGAAAGGGCCCCTTACCCACAACCCAGCCCCCCCCCGCACCCCCCTTCCCTGATCATACAGGGGAGAGATTTGAGCTCCCAGCGTCGCCCCCGGGGGACTTTATATATCCCTTTGACTTTCAAAGAATCCCCCCCGGTCTCTGTTTTGGCTTCACCTCTGCACATGCCCATGCGGGCTAGGGCCCTTCTTCCCCCAGAGTGCTTTTCCCCCCCAGTAACGCCATGGCTCGCGGGCCCTTTTTTAAATAAAACAAAAGCACATTTCGTTAAAACCCCAACCCCCCTTTACTTCCTTGGGTTCAGAACCGAATTTTTTTCCTGAAATTCTAAACAAAGTCCACTTCGATTAGAATCAATTCCCCCACCCTCTAAATTTTTAATATTTACAAAATTTTGCCTTGGGAAAACCCCTTAAACTCTACCCATTCCCCTTTCCATAAAACACAAAACGTGTTTTTTATTATTTATAAACCTTGACTAGTGTTGGGCGTTTTATTATCGACAAATTTTGAAATGGGCACAGCATTTTTGGTGTCGGTTTTTTAAGATCATGCGAAAAATTTAGGTTAAAATCTGGCATCATCTATTAAAAATCGTGCCATTTTCGGCGTTTCCCTGTAATTTTGACGGCCCAAATAAGTTTCCCGAATAGAGCCAGGTGAAAATGTTGTGCGACGTCATAAATGGGATGTGAAAGGTTTTGCGATTGGCGGGAAAAATAAACAAAACCTCTTTTTACAAGAACAGCGTTTCCTGTTCACCTAAATTTGTCTCCCCGCGTCTCAGAGCAAAAGGACTCGCTCTGCTTGTTTCCAAACAGCCCCGCGAAATTTTTCAAAACCCTTCACAAGAAACCTCTACTATTATTTTTTAAAACCCTTTTCCAAATTTTAGTTTTTAAAGAGTTTGGGAAGTTTTAAAAAGTTTGGTAAAAATTTTAAAAGGGGCATCAACCGTGAAAAGGGTCAGGGGGGGGGAGCAGGGGGAAGGGGCCCCCGCGGGCAACACAGACAACTCTAAAAGAATATTTGGATAAAGTTCACCAAGACAAGTGTAGCCCATTCCCAATAGCTTTTTTTTAAATTAACATTTTTTTTCTATTGAAATATTTCCTGGATTTTGGGGAGCCCCTGAACTTATAGGATACCCATCTTTTTTTAGTAACGCAGGTCTCTTTTTTTAGGGGGCAAAACCCCATTTTTTATTATCGTAACATTTAAATAGGTTTTAAATTTTTCAATTTTGCCCATTCCACCTTTGTTGATATATCCACCTTGTACTTAAATTAGAATCCAGCAAGTCAGCATAGGTTGATAGGTGCCAAAAATACCTTGTAATATCCGAATAAATTTCAGATACGTGTTTTTGACTTTGGCGCACTACAGCTTTGTTCATTGAGGCACCTTGCACTTAAATGTGAATACTGCAATTTTGTAGTCACCACAGGTGAATTGATAGGTGCCAAAAAATACCTTTTATTATCCGAATACATTACAGATACGTGTTTTTTGCACTTTTGCCCAGTCCAGATTTGTTGATAAAGCCACCTTGCAGTTAAATTTGAATCCAGCAATTGTGTAGTTACCACAGGTGAATTGATAGGTGCCAAAAAACACCTTTTATTATCCGAATATATTACAGATACGTGTTTTTTCACTTTGGCGCACTACAGCTTTGTTCATTGAGGCACCTTACACTTAAATGTGAATACTGCAATTTTTTAGTCACCACAGGTGAATTGATAGGTGCCAAATAATACCTTTTATTATCCGAATACATTTCAGATACGTGTTTTTTCACTTTGGCGCAGGCCAGCTTTGTTGATACCGTGTTTCCCCGATAGTAAGACAGCGTCTTACATTCTTTTTACCCCCAAAAGTCCCAGTATGTCTTACTTTCGGGGTATGTCTTATATAGGGCAGGTATAGGGTCAGCTGTAGACAGGTATAGGGTCGGCTGTAGGCAGGTATAGGGCCAGCTGTAGACAGGTATAGGGCCGGCTGTAGACAGGTATAGGGCCAGCTGTAGACAGGTATAGGGCCGGCTGTAGACAGGTATAGGGTCGGCTGTAGGCAGGTATAGGGCCAGCTGTAGGCAGGTATAGGGCCGGCTGTAGACAGGTATAGGGTCGGCTGTAGGCAGGTATAGGGCCAGCTGTAGGCAGGTATAGGGCCAGCTGTAGGCAGAAAAACACTTACCTGGCTCCCCGCTGCTCCGTCTCCCGCGCCGCGCCGCTTCCTCGCTGCTCCGGCCTCCCGCACGCTCATCCCGGCACAGGCAGTGACGTCATCAGGCCGCGCTCCGTCTTACTTTTGGGGTACGTCTTACATTAGGCGACCTCCCTAAGACACCGCTACATCTTACTATCGGGGGTGTCTTACTATCGGGGAAACAGGGTAGATCTACTTTGCAGTTAAATTTGAATACAGCAATTTTGTAGTCACCACAGGTGAATTGATAGGTGCCAAAAATACCTTGTATTATCTGAATACATTACAGATACGTATTTTTTGCACTTTTGCCCAGTCCAGATTTGTTGATAGAGCCACCTTGCAGTTAAATTTGAATCCAGCAATTGTGTAGTTACCACTGGTGAATTGATAGGTGCCAAAAAATACCTTTTATTATCCGAATAAATTTAAAATACGTTTTTTTTGACTTTGGCGCACTACAGCTTTGTTCATTGACGCAGCTTTCACGTAAATCTGAAAACAGCAATTTTATAGTCACCACAGGTGCATTCAAAGGTGCAAAAAAAAACCGTGTATTTTTTCGAAAACATAAACATAGTGTTTTTTTTTCATTGGGCATACAGCTTTTTTCATTTGACGCAGCTTGCACGTAAAAACTTAAAGCAACAAATTTTATAGTCACCACAGGGGAATTGAAAGGTGCAAAAAATACATTGTATTATACGAAAAAATAACAGATACGTGTTTTTTGACTTTGGCGCATACAGTTTGTTATTGACGCAGCTTGCACGTAAATCTAAAACAGCAATTTTAATAGTCACCACAGGTGAATTGAAAGGTGCAAAAATACATTTATTATTCGAATAAATTCAGATACGTGTTTTTTGACTTTGGCGATCTACAGCTTTTTTTTTTTCCTTTTTCCCCCCCTTTCATTGACGCAGCTTGTCACGTATATCTGAAAACAGCAATTTTATAGTCTCCACAGGTTGAATGAAGGTGCAAAAAATTACCGTGTATTATACGAAAACATAACAGATACGTGTTTTTATATTTGGAGCACTACAGCTTTGTTTCATGACGCAGCTTGCACGTAAATCTTAAAAGCAACAATTTTATAGTCACCCAGGTGATTGAAAGGTGCAAAAAATACCGTGTATTATCGAAAAACATAAACGATACGTGTATTTTGACTATGGCGCACTACAAGCTTTGTTCATTGACGCAGCTTGCACGTAATTCTGAATCAGGCAATTTTATAGTCAACAGGTGAATTGAAAGGTGCAATAAATACCGTGTATTGTACGAAAACATAACAGAACGTGTTTTTTGACATTTTTTTGGGGGGCGCACTACTGCTTTGTCATTGACGCAGCTCGCACGTAAATCACAAAACAGCAATTTTATAGTCTCCACAGGTGAATTGAAAGGTGCAAAAAATTACCGTGTATTATACGAAACATAACAGATACGTGTTTTTTGCACTTTTGCCCAGTCCAGATTTGTTGATAGAGACACCTTGAGTTGAATTTGAATCCAGCAATTTTGTTTTTGATTAGAGGGATTTGAGAATAGCTGTGATTGCCGTCTTTTACTAAGAGACTTTCAAAACTCTTCCATTACCTTCTCAAAGTATATATATTTCTGAACATGGAGCGAAAATGCAGGTGGTAAGTGAGCAAAAGGGGGTAGCACATGGAGGTAGAGGTACGAGAGAAGTGCTCCTCAGTGCTGGCGATAACAGCATGCCAGCGGATCGTCAGTTGCAGGACGTTGGCCTGTCATCGCTGGGGTCAGGCCCTGATGAATCCTCTGTACCAAACTGCGTCCCGTCAATCTGTCCTTCAGTGGTTATGCAACCTGCATCCAGCAGTCTTACCTTTGTCCTCCAGTCACGCCACAAATGTCGTCATAGCATCATCAGCATCCGTCCAACATGAAGCAGCCAAACTCGTCAACTCGTGTACACACACTGTGGATAAATCATTGTCTGGGATTGGGGTTGGGGGTTCAGGAAGGCATGTTAAAGATCAAGAGGATGTTTTAGTCTGCTCGACGCCAGTAATGATGCATCAGAGGAGGTGAAGGGAAGCAGTCAATCGGCAAAAATCCCGGCGGTCGGAAACGGCTTGCAGGCACTCTAGCTTGTAGCCGCAGCTCTGGATGCAGAAAGTCAGGACGTCCAAGTCAACTATGTTGATGATGATGATGCTGATGACGACATTGCGGATCCATCGTGGTCTATTCCACAGAATTTGCTTGCGGGCGCTTCATCACTGGACGAGGAGGAAGACGATGGACGTAGTGTCAATACGGGTCCCCGCCACAAAATGGAGAGGGCGGTAGCAGAAGTCCGCTGATATGAATTCCGCAGGCCACGGTCAGCACAAACCTCGCTCATCGCTTCTCGGCCGTCAAAAAGGTCGGACCTCTCAAGCCTGGCCCTTCTTTGAGCAAGCCTCTGATTCACCCAGCGATGTCATATGCGCCTTTGCTGTAAATCGGGGCATAAGTAGAGGCAAGAACATTAAGTGGTATAACCACCACAACATGTCTGTTCACATGCAGCGATTCATGAGTGAAATGGAGGGATACACTTGGCCAAAAAGGCACAGACCCGACGCCGGGCCATCCAGCCACTGTCTACACCCTCTGTCTCCGCCTCTTCTCCTCCGCACCACAAGCGTCCTCAGCTACACATGTCTCATCCAGAGTCATGATCAGGGATCAGCTCCGCTTCAGCTACCGTCGCCAAGTACCACCAGGCACCATCCAGAGACCCATCCTACCCCTTCTCTTCTGCCAGTTTGACGACCTGACTGATCTAGCAGCTGCTTCTGTCTTCCAGGTTTGGGAGCAGAAGAAAATACTTTAACCCCAAACCATCCCAAAGCCAAAAGCCTGAATGTCGGCATTGCCAGGTTTTTGGCCTTGGGAAAAATTTGCCTTTCCGTCTGGTGGACACAGATGGGTTCCGCCAGTCATGGCCCTTCCCTGCCCCCAATACCAGATGCCGAGCAGGCATTTCTTTGCCAGAAAAGCCGTCCCTGCCCTGGCCAGCCACGTGTCATCTAAAATTTCAAGCCGTTGTCTGCACCCTGTGGCCGGAAAAGTCCATCTGACCACCGAAAACATGGACTAGTAAGCACGGCCAAGGCCGCTATATTCCTGTGACAGCTCACTGGGTTAGCTGGGTGGATGTCTCTGGGGTGACGGTGGCTCTCAGGCTCGGCGCACGCTCTTCAAAACCGCAGGGATGGTGCAGGGCCTTTCCCAAGGTCCTCTGGTGGCATCACGTGCCCCGAGAAAACAAGCCGTTTTGTAATTAATCTGTCTTGGAGACTGTTCCCACACAGGTCAGGAGCTGTGGACGGCTCTCCGCAACGGACCGAGCGCTGGCTGGGTGACAAGAACCTTGTTGCCAGGCAGGTGTGTATGCGATAAGGGCGAAATCTGCTGGCCGCCCTTAAAATCGGTAGGCTGGAGCACATCCCTTGCCTGGCACATGTCATGAACCTGGTCGTCCAGAAATTTCTAAAGAGCTAACCGGGTCTGGACTGCCTGTGAAGAAGGCGCGAGGTCTGAGTTCGCACTTCCGCCTTCGCACTGCCCTTCGTCCCGCTGGCTGCGTTTTCAGCGTCAGCTCGGCCTCCCCGTCCCAAACCCTCTCATTGTTGACGTGGCAACACGTTGGAATTCCACCCTCCACATTTCTCCCGCGATTGTGGCAGCAGCGCATTGGGCCCTTACGCAGTACGAAGTGACAATGGCCTGACAAGCACGGTGCGGACCCCCGGGGGGTTGAGCCACCGAGAGTGGAGGCAGGTGAAAGAGCTCTGCACCATCCTTGCCCAGTTTTGAAGAAGCCACCAAAATGGTCAGTGGCGGACAAAAGCCCTTGTCAGCATGAGCATTGTGGTGATCTTAGTTCTGGAACGATCGTTGGACACCCCTGAAACAACAGGTTCCCGCCAGCGACGGAGGAGGAGAAGGACACAGATGCGGGCACGGAGCCTTTCTCTCCTCCAAATCCACAAGGCCCGACAGTTTTTACAATTTCATCGGTCTTCATTAGGCAGTGGTTTTGGGTCCAGAGCTAGGTGAAGGTGGCGCATCAGATCACAGGGTGCATACTCAGGCAAGTCAGGGCTGTGTTGAAGCTTTTGCCGGAGGCAGCGGAGAGGAGAGGAGGAGGAGGTTATTCCTAGACACCGGGTGTTACCGACGTCCCTGCCCTTTGGAAAGAGGTTGGCCGCGAATTTGAGGCGGGGGGAAAATGAGGGAAAACAGTTTGCTAGTCCC